>SNQJ01S0217375.1:0-12798 GCA_010110895.2 Picea sitchensis | reverse complement strand
TACCCTCCATATTGTTTTCCATGCCAACCATCTTCCCTTCCATTACTTGAATTTGTCTTTGTGAGTTTACCCAATTATTAGACTTTTCACTCACATGCTTAATTTGTTCCTCCAATTTGGACAACCTGTTTTGTATGTCCTCATTTTCTTCTTGAGTCGTAGATGAGACTTCTGGAGGTTAAATAGGTGTTGTCACATTTTTGGGACCCATATGGAGTAATAATAATAATACTCCTATATTTTGTATATATATCACAAATTTTAAATCACCCGAAACAAGTATTCCAAAAATAATTATGCCAATTGTAAGTTATGTACCCTTAAAAACCTTAATTTGTAGTTTCGCCTCTTGGTTGACCTTTCTTCTAGTGTATCTCTAAAATTTTGGTCCTTCTGAGTCTTCAGTTTCGACCTGTAGTAATCTAAAAATTATTTTCTCCAATGCCACATGTCTGACCAAAATTGGATGTGCCAAGTGGAAGTTATGGTAACTTCTCCACACCTTGCTTATTTTTGGCCTTTCCAAGAGATCTCACTTGTATAGCATGCCCCACATAAAATAATTTATATACAATTCTAAAATTTGTACCCGAGATACTAAAGAATGTCCATTATCCAATGCAACTGGTCTCACTCAATTTGGATACTCTAGGAATAAGTTATGATTGTTTTACCCAGAACACCTGTTTGAGACTAGTAAATAGGACTAGTCAAATACCCTATCTTCCACGGGGTGTATCTACAAACGTAGGATGACCCAGAAGCTGAAATTTTTATCAAATATGCTTTGATAATTTATGTGAATATTATCTATATTTCAGGGTATGAAACGTTACATAAAAATATTTATAGCAAAAAAAAATTTATGACTAAATTAAGGATGATTCCATAACCTTGTCTTACACAGGCTATATCTCTAAAAGTGTAAGGCCTCAGGAGATGAAATTTTAACCCCACATACCTTGATTTGTCTACTAAATATCCTTTAAGGTCCTGGGGTTTATTCTGAAATGTCTTGTAAAAAAAATTATAGCGAAAATTCCAAATTGTCTCAGATGTAGCAGCAAAACCCCAAGACCTTGAGCTCTGATACCAAATGTTATGACCCAAGACTTAAAAATGATAAGAAATCAATAAAATTTAGTCCACTTCAAGGTGGAAACCTCCTTTACAATATATAAACTTTAGAACATAATATGAGATGAGATAATATGATCCTAATACTAGATCTCCTTGATATATATATAGGAGACAAGGGGTTACAATTACAATGAAAGGGTGCAAATAAGGGTTCTAGCCGACCTACTAGAAATGTATTAACTCACTATCTAGGGCATAATAAGGGGTTTAATACATATCATGGGGATTTGTCTAGGGCTTAACAAGGGGGTTGGATCCTCCATCCAGTTGTAGCTAGATAAATAGGAAGTTGGTGCTTCCAATGAATGTACTCTTTGACAAATAAGAAAAGCATTCCATTGTTTTTTTCCCGCATTGGGTTTCCACGTAAAACTTCAGTGTACTATGTTTATGATTTGTGTATGCATTGATTTATGGTATTGATTCTATATTGAATGTTGATTAAATATCATTGAATATTTATATTGTGGTTAAAGAAAGAAAAGTACTAATATTGATTCACCCCCCCTCCTCTCAGTATTCCAACAATTCGTATCAGAGTTGGTTCCTTCAGGAAACAATTTAACCATTGGAAGGTAGATCATGGAAATAAATTATATGTATAAGATGGAAGTACCAAAATTCAATGGTCAAAATGGTTTTAAATATGAAATATGGAGCAATAGAATGAAAGAATTTTTGCATGCACATGGATGTGATATTTGGAAATCAGTTGTGACAAGGTACACAACTACAAAGAATCCTCTGAAGACTGCACCCAAGAAAGAATTAAAAAGGAACAACAAGATAGAAATTGATTTTATCATGGAAGGATTACATGATTCAGTAAAAACCAAAGTGGGACAGTATGCATCAACCAAAGAGCTTTGGGACATCCTAAAAGATATTTGTGCAAGGCAAGGAACAAAAGAAAATGAATAAGGTGACAACTCGAATGATGAAGAAGTCGGCATAGGTGAGTATTTTTTCTTTAATTGTGAAGAAGTAAGAAATCTTGAAATTGAATTCCCTTACTTGAAGATTGGAAGTGATGAGACAAAAAATCCCAATGAAATAGAAGGCAATCATGAGATTGAAAAAGAAATGAATCGTGAAGCAGAATCTAGTTGAAAATAAAGGAAAATTGAAGAAGAAATCATCTCCTTGAAGATCCAACTTGAAGAGGCAACGAGAACGCAAGAAGTCATGAAGAATCAAATGATGAATAATGAAGAAGAGGTTGAGAATATTGAAGAAGAAGTTTTCATGTTGAGACTAAAAGTTGTCAATCTCAGTAAAAACGTTGAAGAAGCATCCACATCATTGACAAAGAAAGTTGAAGACAAATTTCACAGGTTACCAGAAAGGAAGAATGAAGAAAAGGTTAAGATTTACGCATAAGTACTTAAAGGATGGAGTCATGGCTAGCATGAGTCCAATATGAAAGATACCTTTTCAAGAAGACCATCTACTTTCAAACAGCAAAGAAGATTCAATTATGATCGTGATCAACTAGGGAATGAATTCAGAAGGACTACATCAAAAAGAGGATCATCTAATCCCAAGTATCAAAGTGTCTTTTATGGTTATTGTTTTTATTGTACTAACTTTGGACATAAATTTGTAGACTGTAGAGCATATGGAAAAAATGCTCAAGCAAGTAGTTCTTGTGTGTCTCCTCACAATATTGAATGTTACAAATGCCACAATTATGGTCACATATCTCAAAATTACAAAAGTGTGATAGAGACATCCATGAAAGAAAACATCGATAATAGGTATAAGAAGGTTTGAAAAAGAAAATAAAGACAAGAAGAGAAGATGAATGAAGAACCGATCCTAGAGATCACAATATTTGCAATAGTATGAGAAAAACTAGAAAAGAAAGTGAAATAAGAACAAGTCTAAACGATCGTATTGTCATAATCCATAGCAGTGCAAGATCATGATGCAGAGAAAGTAAATGAAGAACAGGTCCGAAAAATTGTACTCTCAGGATACATAATAGTATGAGATCATGATGAATCCACATGCATAAGGGAAGATGTTAGAATGTGTTACAAGGGAAAAACTCTCTATGGCCAAGGGTAAACCACAACAGACAGGTATGACTACAGAAATCAACTCAATTCCAACATGTGCTATATAAATTAATGTGCAATACGAGGAAGAAGCCTACCTCGATCCAACCGTTTGATGTCGTTCCACCGTTGAGCACTTTGACCCAAAGATTTACACCTGCAATAAGTTCTCAACAAACAAGCGATGCAAGTATATAGTGACAATATATAAAATGAGTTAGCACATCAGATAGCACAATCCATTAATAAACATTACAAACATGCCCATGGATATTAATCATATATTTGCAAGATATCGATAGGATGAGAAAGGAGTATTTCTATTAATAATTGATCAACAAAAGCATCAACATTACAGACTTTCGTGTCGGCATGGTTCGAAACCAAGAAACCAAGTTCCTTCCAATTGGGTCTCCACCAATTCAATCCTCCACCAAAGGAAAGCTCATAGCAAAGAGATAATGAGGTCCTCTCGACAATAAGGAAAGATCTTGGGGGCTAAACATTATGTTCAGACTTGAGGGACAAAGGGATGCAGACTCAATATGAAGTAATTTCTCCATAGTAACTTTGCTCTCAAAGTTGAATGCTTTCTCCTCTTTTTCCATAACTCGAAATTGTGCTCTTATAGCCCCCAGAATGCAACTGAAGGGCCAAGTTGGAACGTTTCCAGTATATGGAAGGCCAAAGATCAGAGATCTTCTGTTGTGACAAGGAAACCCGACCTCATTTTGTATTTTCTAGCACAAATCTTGATATACGTGAGTTGTAGTGGAGCAGCAAGAGTATACGCATCTTGCAAAGCAGTTAGGGAGCGTATATGTGGAAAAATATATTTTTTTGGCTCTGGATTTATCAAAAAGGGGTTGATAAGTATGCATAGGGAAATGGAAAAAGGCCCTTTGTGCAAGATAGAAATGGTGAGGAAAATATTGCTATTACAGATGCCCCCTAATGTGTGAGATCAGAGGAGTATCTGCGATGGCCGAAATACATTATAAATAACCCAGAAGTGGATTGGTAGAGAACCAGCTGGATGAACTCAATTTCTCATTACATTATGTATTGACTTTGCATACATGGCTGCCAAGAATACAATGAAGATCCATGTGGAAAATATACCAAAAAGTGTTCATGGCCATGAGTAGGCAAGTATAAATGCAGTTACGTGCCAATAGTTGTCATAGTCACGAACAAGGCCCAATGAAACTAGTCTCAAAATCAATCTGAAGATATTTGTATACCATGGAGTACAATCTAATCTCCCATGATCGCTGAAGTCAAATAGGTACTGGTCCAATGAAATGGAAGCAACAGCTCAGGAAAGCTACATCCACAAAGTGATATCTTCAAGTCTTCAATACAATCCACCAATGGTGCAAGTCTACATAATGTGAATAAATGAGTTGAGGTCGAACACGATGAGACATCATTTGATTACCAGTCATTGAGGTATATTGTTAACAAACGCGAGACAACCTACCAATGATTAATGTAGGTATTAAGGCACCGAGTACATCTCTACAAATGTGAATAAAGGAGCTGGTGTCGAACACTTGAGAGATCCATTGATCATGAGACATTGATGTATTCCCATCTGTCAATGGTGAGAGAGCCTACCACTAATGACTACAAGCCTCAAGGTACTCATAAAACTCTAGGTCTCATATCCATAATACATGAGTTTAAGTCGATGGAAAGAGACCCGCTGAAAGGAGAGCATTAAGTCATCTCTCATCAGTTATCACAAGGAACAAAGCAGGAGCTTCATGATTTGGTGGAGATCAAACGAAGAACATGTTCACGAACCAACAATCCTGTGCATCTTTCACGTGTGCCAAATGCAAGCGGTACATGAAAAAGACCCTCTAAATAGAAGCCAATGATGAAAATTGTTGACAAAGGAAAGGAAACCACCAATAAGGCTAATGGCATCCAATACACTGCACGAATCCCAAAGTGTGAATATATGTCTTGTCGTCAAGCACAAGGGAAACCACCCAGTCAATGACCTATGATGAAATGTCAATTGTTAGGTTCAAGGTGACCTACCAATGATGAAAGTAGGGCCAGGGTGCATCATAAGACCAAAGTATCATGTGATTATGAGACAAACTGAGGGTATGGCCGACATGCAAAGTCAATATTTATGAGGAGTGGATGACACAGGTTGTTAGACTTCCTTTGAACAAGAGCATGAGACATATAGTGGAGTCCGGCAGCATAGACTTAATGATGTGACAACTATATGCAGGAGGCATCCATAATGTTCTCTATAGTGACTGGAAGATTAACCAGTCAGTAGAGAAAATTATGTAACGAGATCAGCTTCCTAAGGCCATGCTAAACCCAAAATTATGATGAGGCAAGGACTCAATAACTTTGCTCTCTGTTCAAAGGCGACACGACTGCTACCAATTACAATATAGTACTCCCTTCCCGCCCATCTTTTTTTGTTTTTTCATAACAAGTGAATGCTATGATACAAAGGAGGGAACGAGTGTCGCAAGTAAGCAAAACTAGTTTCAGCAGTGGAACGTACCTATGCTCAATGCAAGGAAATGCATGCGGGAGATGGGCACTCGAGGTGATGTTCCCTCCAGAGTATATGGCGTCAAATTGTGAAGGATATAAACAAGGCTCTTCTTGGTTGAGGATGAAAACTACTTGGGACATGGTTTATAACACAAAGAAAGAATCGGCTAAAGGCTCAATACTGCAAGCAAAGGAATGAGATGCAATCACAATTTAACACCAAAAAATGTCCTTTTTTTATATCTTTTAGTCTACTAGGTGTGAAAAAAGGGGTAAATTTGTGCCAAACAGATGTCTTTTCAAATCCAATTTACGAGTGTGAAAAAGACAAGTTCACTCGACGATATTTTCCATTTTTGATAGTGAGTCGGAAAAGAGATTAACTAAGACTCTTGATCTTTCAAATCTAATTTTAATGAGTGTGAAAGGGAAAAATCACTCGGTGATCTTTTCAATTTTTAATAATGAGTCGCAAAAGATCTTAACTAAGACTCGTGACCTTTCAAATCCAAATTAACGAGCGTGAAAGGAACAAATCGCTTGCCAATCTTTTCACTTTTTGAACGAGTCGGAAAAGGGCTTAACTTGGGCTCGTTGGGAGATTCTAGGCGGAAAGTCATGGGGGAGGCCAAGGCTCCCGTGCGGACCTTCTGTGGAATGTCGGTATCTTACGAAGAATTTACACAAGCTCGGGAATACCCAAAGATGTCAAAGTCGAGGAGGGAAAAGTGCTAATGTAGGTTATCATCTATGTGTTATATCAGATAATGTCTCTTCTTGGAAAAGACATAGGCGGAGGCATTGGATGCCCCACAATACCATCCCAATCAAAGGGAACCTCGTCAGGAATTGAAGGGAGAGAAATCGGGAAGAGTAAAACTCTCTCTTGTTCAGAAGGTGAAGTAATAGAACTGCTAAGGACATGGCATAGAGGGTATAGAACCAGAACCAGAAGAGTGGGATCGACCAAAAATTACATTGGCGCGACCGCTTCCTTAGACTTATCACTCTCCAAGAGAAGAGTGGGGTCGATCGAATATTGCATCGATACGACCACTTCCTCAACCATTGGTTGAATAGAATGTGAGACAACAAGGTCAAGAGGTTTATCACCCCAAAAAACAGGAGTGTTGTCGGTCGAAGATTGCATCGACACAACCGTTGGTTAAACAAGATGTGAGACAACAAATTTAGGAGACACATCACCCCCGAACATAGGAGACGTGTCGGTCAAAGATTGCATCAACATGACCATAGGTTGAACGGGATGTGAGACAACAAGGTCAAAGGATGCATCAACCCCTAAAGGAAAAGAGGTGTCAGCCGAAGATTTCATCGACATGATTGTTGTATCAACCAAAGAAGGAACGAAGTGTTGTGAAACCATAGATGCCTCAAAACTTGAAGGGCCCTTAGGTGAGCCCCACGCTTTTGGTATCCCAGCAGTAATAGGACACAAACAAGTAAGGTGAATTCCTTCACAAGTCCCGCAAAGGAATCTAGGCTTACGTTTGATACGTCTAGGATTCTCAATCATATGAATGCCCCCATCATGACTTGCAGTGGTTGGTGGCATGCTCCCAGCATGACTTGCAGAGACTAGTAGAAAATCTCCAACATCACTAACAGAGGTTGGTGATGGATGTGTAGTGTGACTAGCAGTGATCAGACATGTTCCCCCAGCATGACTTGCAGCGGCTGGTTGCAGGTCTTCAACATGACTTGTAGAGTTTGTCAACCAATCTCCAACATGACTAGCAGAGGTTGGTGATATAATGCAAGTATGACACGTAGTGACCAGACTTGTGCCCCCGACATGATTTGTAGCGGTTGGTTGCAGGTATTCAACATGACTCCCAAAGTTTGTCGACCAATCTCCAACATGAGTAGCAGAGGTCGGTGATATACTGCCATTATGACACACAGTGACTGGACTTGTGCCCCCAGCACGACTTGCAGCGACTAGTTACAGGTATTCAACATGACTCGCAGAGGTTGTCGACCAATATCCAACATGACTAGAAGAGGTTGGTGATATAATGCCAGTATGACACACAGTGACTAGACTTGTGGCATTAGTGAATTGTGGCATTTGAGACCAAGGTCCAAGGAAAGATTGGTTTTGAGAAATTGCAGGCCAGGAAGGATCCTGGTTTATACCCTATCCTTGTCTAGTAGGATAGTATCCTCCTCCATACTGATTCATAAAGGTTTGTAAGGGCATCGACACTGAGGAATCCACTTGCGAATAGAAAGCGACATGATGATGTAGGAGCATCGCCAGCAACAAGCGAGCATGGGACAAACGCCATCGCATTTTTTTGGCACATGTTAAAATTCTTTGCAATATTTTGAAAGTTTGGATGCGCAAACTTTAATATAATAGTTAAGAAGGGTGTAATTCCATATTGTAAACAGATCTTGAGCGATTCACTCTCATCTGTAAGGTGTAGAGGCATTTATGCATAGTTAATGAAAGTAGGTAGATTTAAATTCTAGATTAGACAAGTTTAAGAGCTAGAGGGAAAACCGACTATAGACACCCTCATCTTGTATCATTGTAACATTATCAAGAATATAAGAGAGCATAGAGAAGAGTTGTATCAGAGAGATTCGTAGAAGAATCCATGTATAGAAGTTCTGAAATTAATATATGAAGCTTTAGTTCAGGCTCATGGGGTTCGAATGTTTTCTGTGTATACATGTTGAATGCTATGCTTATGGTTGTTTTACACTTTCTGTTGTGTATTTTATTTTATGCTATGTATGTACGATTTCATGTTAAGTGTTTGAAGTCTGAGAGAGTAAGGAAATGAGTTTCAATTGTTTCTCTTCTTGATTCAGAGTTCCTGCAAGGAGTGCAGTGAAGCATCCACAAGGAGTGAGTTGACGGGTTCAAAGTCCATATCTGAAAGCTCAGGAGGGATACCATTGTTCTCATTTCAACAGAAGTGCAAGACAAGCACAAAAGTCGTGCAAGGTGTGCGCAAACTGGTCGAGACCTTAGAACACATAGACTAAGTTTGAGAGGTTGAAGGATAGTTGTTGCAGGGTTGCACAGAGTCTAGAGATTCAAATATTTAGGAATATTTGAAGGAGTGTCGCAAGGAGTGCGTGCAGAAGTCTTTTAGGAGACTTGAGTTTGTGAAAGGAAGCTTAGGAGGGTCAGCACTTTCAAAGTGTTGAAGAGCAGGAGAGGATTTTTGGTCATCATGCAGAGGCCAAATCCAAGTGAAGAGGATCACTGAGGTGACTTAGAGAAGAGGTTCTTGAAGAAGGAATTTGGATGGTCGAGGTTCTCCAAGGAGAACTCCCGAAATAGAGAGAACCGTCGGATCTACAGGAGCTGCAAGGAGGATAAGGATCCATTGATCTTGACTTATTGGGACGTCAGACCATTTCGGCATTTTGGGGTTCGAAAGTCCGAAGTGTAAGCCAAATCCTTGGCTGATCAAACCCCCGAAACGTGAAAAGGAGGTTTTCGTGTGTGGAAGTAAGGAGAATCAAGTTTAATTTTTCGGGACTTTGGATTTTGGGGTTTTGAAAGTCTCGAGGGAAGAATATTGAGACTCAACAGGGGAGAAAACCCGAAATCAGAAGTTGCAACAAAGGAACATCGAAATTCGGAAAACCAGGGATCGTAGTGACATAAGGCTGGGGTCGAGAGTAGAGTTGCACGTCATTACAACTCCCAAATTTACGAAAGCCGAAAATCCAAAATTGACATCAGGAAAAGGCAAGTATTAAGTATTTTGGGGTTTTGGAGGTCGAAGAGATAAGGTGCTCGACCACGGGATTCGTGAAATCGCGAAATCTGGTATCCCGAGATAAAAGAGGAGTCTCCTCAAGGTTTGTTGTGGGTGTTGGTTTCCTGAAAGGGAAATAGAAGAGCCAATCGAGCTCTCAGGGGCCGGAAAAGAAAATATCTTGTGCGGATCCCAACCTGCGGGTCTAGGGGGGTCTGCAAAAGTTGTGGTATCAAAGCTTGATTTTGTCTGTATATCTCAGGCAGAGTAAGCTAGGGAAAAGAAGTACTCTGATACACATCAGTTGTGGTATCAGAGCCCTTCTCTGTTTGTATACTGCAGATAGAGGGTGCGAGAAAGATTTACAACCATGCCGCCGAGAAGAAGAGACAAGCAAACACCTGATCCACCAGAGGAAAGGGAAATGCCAAGAAGAAGAGGTAGGCAATTACCTAATCCGCCAGGGGCAAGAGAGATGTGTCAAATGCGTGCTAGGATTGATGCCATGGAAATATCACAGAGGTGCACAGTCAGTGTTGGAGATATCAATGAGTCTGAAAGTGAAGATGAAGTTGGACATGGAGGAGAAGAAGTTGCAGCAGAAGAACGTCTATTCAAGGTTGTTGAAAGGATAGGTGCTAGAGAAAAAATGCACATTCCAGTATATGAGGGAAACCTGGATGTTGAAGAGCTTCTAGACTGGATTAGAGCTCTGGATAAGTATTTTGACTAGGAAGATGTTGAGGAATATAAGAAGGTTAAACATGTTGTCACAAGACTCAAAGGACATGCAGCATTATGGTGGGATGAAATGCAGGCTAACCGACAATACAAAGGCAAGCAGAAAATCAAGAGTTGGGACAGAATGGTTGCGAAGATGAAGGTAAAATTCATACCCAAGGATTATCAAATCACTCTATTTCGGAGGATGCAGAATTTGAGACAGAAGTTGATGACAGTGAAGGAGTACACTGAAGAATTCTATAAGCTAAACATCAGGGCAAGACATCGCGAAAGTGATGATGAAAAGGTTTCCAGATATATGAATGGTCTGAGATATGACATCCAAGATGAGATGAGCATGATGACCATCCGAATGGTGGAAGATGCTTATCAGATGGCTCTGAAGGCTAAAGAGAAGCTGAGCCGAAAAAAAAGTCAAAGAGGGCGAGGCAGAAGTCAAGCCAGAGGCAAACTAGTTGCCCAAGATAGGAACCAGAAACCTAAAGAAGAATGGAAGAAACCTCAAACTCAAACTAAGAGGGGTGGAAGCTCACAGAGAGGACAGTATGCTGATAACAACACTTTTTCTCGCGCTGGAGGAAGAGGAAGAGGTAGAGGTGGAGTGGTAAAATGCTTCACATGTGGAAAGAATGGACACAAATCCTATGAATGTCCAGATAAGAAGAAAGAAGGAGCTGAAACTCACATTGTCGAAGCACAGGGACGGAATGTTGAGGCAGAATATGTTGAAGGTGGAAGATCACTGATGATGAGGAAAGTTCTCTTAATGCCAGAGAAGGAGGTAGAAAATATAGTCCAAAGAAACAGACTTTTTTGGACTGCTTGCAAGACCAAAGACAGGGTATGCAAGGTCATCATGGACAGTGGTAGCACAGACAATCTTGTTTCTACAGAGATGGTAGAAAATATGGAGCTGGAGACTATTGAACATCCAAGCCCATATAGAGTTTCATGGCTACAAAAAGGGCATCAGGTAAATGTCACTAAACAATGTTTAGTTGAGATTAAAATATTAGGATATAAGGATGAAATACTATGTGATTTCATTCCCATGGATGTTTGTCATCTATTGTTGGGTAGACTATGGAAATATGACAGGAATGTGATTCATGATGGGAGAAAGAACACATACACCCTGGAGAAGAATGGAAGAACTCACATGTTGTTGCCAATTAAGGATAAGGAAGTGACAACAGAGGTAAGCAAATTGTACTTCTCATGAGTGGGAAGGAACTTCTTAAAGAGATTAAGAAGAAGGAAGAAACACAATTCGTCATGGTTAGGAAGCCTAGAATTTTTTTAACCGGTACAAGGGTGGATGATTTACCAGAATAAATCCAGAAGTTGTTGGAGGAGTTTGTTGATATAGTCATGGACGAACTACCTTGTTCATTTCCACCGATCAGAAGTGTGAGTCATCATATTGATCTCATACCTAGAGCTAGTTTACCAAACAAAGCAGCGTACAGATTGATGCCATAGGAGAATGAAGAGGTAAAGAGATAGGTCTAGGATTTAATGAACAAAGGATTGGTTAGAGAAAGATTGAGTCCATGCGTTGTTCCAACAGTGCTCAGTCTAAAGAAAGATGGAGGTTGGAGGATGTGTATAGACTCAAAGGAAATTAACAAGATTACCATCAAGTATAGATTTCCATTACCAAGGATGAATGATTTGATGGATTGTTTGAGTGGAGCCAAAAAAAATTCAAAGATTGATTTGAAAAGTGGTTATCATCAAATTCGTATGAGAGAAGGTGATGAATGGAAGACAACATTCAAGACAAATGAAGGGCTATATGAATGGCTTCTTATGCCATTTGGCTTAACAAATACACCTAGTACTTTGATGAGGTTGATGAATGAAGTCCTGAAGGAGTTCATTGGAAAATTCATCATTGTATATCTTGACGATATACCGATTTTCAGTAGGACAGAAATAGAGCACTTGAAGCATTTCGCTACAGTGATGAAGAAATTGCAGTAAGAGAAGTTGTTGATAAATATGAAGAAATCATCATTCATGAAGAAAGAGCTCATTTATTTGGGGTTTGTTATTTCGGCAGATAAGTTGAAAATGGATCTAGATAAATTGGAGGTGATTAAGAATTGGCCATCGCCAAAGAGTATATTTGAAGTTCGAAGCTTTCATGGATTGGCTAGTTTCTACAGAAAATTTATCAGAAATTTGTTGTGGGGAAATTCTACCCTACGGACTAACAAGCTAGGGCTTAAACTTGTATGCAGATCATGACCCTTCAAAAATTACTTTTAACCTTCTACCCCAACCTAAAACCCTTTTTTACATGCAAACATGGAGGGAACCAACTAACCTTTTTATCGTCATTTGGTGTAGATCCTCCGTTGCGCTTTATCCCCTTGCCTTTGTTGCTCCTTCCAAAAAGCGATCCTGCAATCAAGACAAAACTATGCATGCATGCTATTGTTCTACTAGAGGGTTAGAGATTAAACATAAATCAAATGAAACACATAAGACTCGTGCATTTGGGACGGGAAAAGTATCTTTTTATTAATCTCAAGATGAATCAACTTACAATGATTATAGAGACCGGC
>SNQJ01S0217372.1:18912-28975 GCA_010110895.2 Picea sitchensis | reverse complement strand
ATAATAGTTTATATATTATATATAAACTATATATTATAGTTTATATGTAATATATAAAATATATATTATATTTTATATATAATATATAAACTATATATACTTTATATTTTTTTCGAGTAGAAAATTAACACAATTGTATTAAGATAATATAATTTTTTACATCCACTAGTCTGACTGCTATTTATAGACATAGCACATAACTGACATCTGAGTAAAAACTAGATATTATACAATCAAAATACTGCCAAGGAGATGTTCCATACATGACACAATTTCTCCATTACATACATCACAAAAATATTCCAAGTAAACCGATCCTTCACTGAGTGTATCCAGATGCAAAGACCAGCAAGAAGCACAAACACTGATAAGAAAAATTTCAAAATGTAGAGATGATATAGGCGACCACTAATAGATGTTGATGATGCTCCTTTGGCCCTCCAAATCGCTAATCTATTTGTGAAGCAAAATATATCCTTCTGGTTCGAGAAGATCTTTTTTAGATTGCTCATCTGCTTCCTTGTTGTATTCACGATAAATATGATAAAAGTTGGTAGCCAAAAAATTTATTCTCAACAAACTAATTCTTTGTTTCCACCCTTCTAAAGTGCTAACACAAAGATTACCCTTATTATTTAACTAGTTTATGATGGCTTTGGAGTCTCCTAGAATATGAAGCTCATATATGGACAAATAGGTAGGTATGAAAAGTGTTTCCCACATGCCCATAAGTTCAGCCTTCGTATTTGTTTCCTCCCCACAGTTTAAGTACCACTTATAAAATGTTGATGTTGAGAGTTTTATGATACCCCCTGCTCCACTGCAACTCCAATCTACCTGGGTCGTTCCATCAAAACATGCCACTAGGAACTCGAGAGTGTCTTCTATCCAACAGGATCGAGATGGAGGATTATTCATTTTGACCACCGATCTTTGATAGTTTCCAAGAGTATTTATAAACACCGTTGTTACTAAAGGCTCCTTTCCTTCAAAATTTGTTATGTTTCTTTCTAACCATATGTACCAACAAATATACACCGCAAGACTGGGAGAAGCATTTTTATCCGCTGTCCAATTGGATAGACATTCATTTAGGTCAATTCCTCTCCAAACTTGAGTAAATTTTTGATATTTTTTATTTTTTAGCCAAATTAATTTAGTAAAGGGACAAAGTATGAATAGATGCACACTGTCTTCACAATCCTTTTTTCATAATTGGCAGTGCCCCGGTCCCTTCCATCCTCTAAGTTGGAGATTATTCCACGTCAAAAAAAAAAATTCCACTGCCAACCACATAAAGATTTTTATTTTTTGTTGGATCTTCCACTTCCACATTCTATTACACCATCATGTGATCATTGGATGAGATTGTGTAGATAAGAAAGATGCATATACATTCTTTGCTGACAGATTTCCTGATGAGTTTCCCTCAATCCATATTAGCTCGTCAAATTTTTCTGATAAGATCACCCTTGATGCTTGTAATGCTCATCTATAATGATCCCATTCCATATCTAGATTACCTATAAGCTCCAAATCCGATATGTTGATCCATGCAGATAGAAATGAGTCATGTCCTTGATTACTCCATGCATGTGCCAATACCGTGAGTTGTTTCTTCTTGAGAGATATGATAAGAAGGAGAGAGAGAAATGAAGAAGTGCCCAAACCGATAATTATGTCCCATCCTAGGCTCACATAATGGCCCAAGCCAGGATTCCAGCTAATCCAGTTTGTAATCACATGTACTGAATTTAGAAGACTGGTCCAAATTTTAGATGCCGACGAGTGATGAAAAGAAGTAGACCTGAGCCAATTATTGATTTAAATGTATGGGAAATATTTATCCTTTATTACTTTGTGCCAAATACATTATTTTGTGATAACTCGCCACAAATTCAATGTTGCCAATTATTTACTAAATGAAAAGATATTGTGAAAACCCTATCCGCCCAAACGATTTGGTCGGGTTAAAGTCTCCTAGCGATAGAGATGATAATGTTTTGTATCACCACTCCCATTCCACATAAACTTGTAGAGTAACTTCCTCAACTCATGTAGAATAGAAAGAGGTATTGATGTAAGATATAAGTAATAGACATGTTGACTTTCCAGAACTTCTTTACATAAAATACACGTACCCCCTAGGGACAGCCACCGATAGCTCCAATGTTTTATTTTTTTTTCAAATTTGGTTAATAACCAAACCCACTCTTCATATTTTTGTAAACCTTCCTTCAAGAAATATACCAGATACTTGAAACCCACTGATAGATCTAAAAAGTTGTATGGCATAATTTGCTTGAAAGATGAAATTTATGATTCCAATAGTCCCGATTAATGAAAAATCAATTTTAATTGATTCACCAATAAGCACTACACTGAAGAGAACAAATGAACCTGTCTCTCGATTTCCTTCCATTCCTGAACTGAAGCATTTATCAGTAGGAGGATATCATCTACAAATAAAATATGTAGAATTTTTGTAATTCTAGAGACTTTTATGCCTTTTATGATTCCTTGTCATTGACTTGATTTTAATAAGAGACTCAAACTCTCCATCACCAGAATAAAAATTAATGAAGACAACGGGCACCCCTGGCGCAGGCCTCTACCACTTCTAAAAAAGTTAGTTGCCTCCCCATTGACTAAAACTGCAAAGGAAGTAGAATTCACACAAGCCATAATCCAATTTGTCATATGCAGTCCAAAACCAAATTGTATAAGAACCATTATGAGATAGTCCCAATTGATGCAATCGTAGGCTTTCTGCAAGTCAAGTTTTAAGATGAGGGATTTTATATTTTTCTTCTTAATACTATGAATGCACTCATGTGCAGTACCAATTGCATCCTGAATCTGTCATCCCTCAATGAAGCCCAATTGTTCTATTGATAGTGTCCTAGATAATATCAATTTTATCTGATTGGCAATCACTTTTGAAATAAATGTATAAACCAGGTTGCACATTGATATTGGCTTGTAGTCCCTGAATTGTTGTGGTTTATTGTTTTTTGGAATCAAAGCTAAAAAGGTTGAATTAATGCTTCCTGCTATGCACCCACATGATCTGGTTTCCTCCACCAATGCCAAGAGGTCCTCGCTCACTAAATCAAATAAGTGTAAGAAAAATTCCACTGTCCAACCATCAGGCCCAAGACTAAAGTTAATATTGATTTCAATTCCAGTAAAGTTCCAAGATTATAGAGATCTCTCGCTTCATCCTCATTGAACATCTTTGTGTACTGGCTTGCCACTCCAACTTGTTCTACAGATATGTCAGGTAATGAAGTATTAAAGAAACTCTCTTAATAATTAACTACCTCTTCATCTATATCTTTCTGGCCTTTATGAATAGTTCTCAAAGCATCACAAACCTCCCAAATATGTTTTCTATTTTTCATGTGGTTAGAAAACTGATGAAATAATTTATTATTTTGATCTCTTCTTTGGACCCAAATGGCCCGACTCTGAATACGCCATAGGTCCTCCTAATATTTAAGAATTTTATTCCTTTCAGATTCGACTCTTATGAAGTTTGACTCCACCTCTAGAAGAGTAGCACCCTCTGAGAGCCTCTACAAATAGTGCTTGATGTTTCCTTCCAACGTCTCTAGAGTATTTGCATCTCGATCCCTTAAATATCTTGCCCATATTTTGGTGATATATTTCAAATCCTTTAACTTCCAAACAAAACACTGCTGACAGTCTCCTTCCTGTAAATATTTATGGTCTTTCCACAATTTGTACACCAGATAATTAAAATCTTTTTCTGCTAGCCACTGTGAATGGAATTTAAAAGGGTACGCTTTTTGTAAGATAGTGTTCTCCAACTGAAAAATAATTGGTGCATGATCTAAAACATAAAGAAATTCCAACCAAGTTCTGTATAATCTGACCTGCAGGAGTAGGTCCTCCAATACCAAAAACCTATCCAATCTCTTAGCAATCAAATCGGTACCCGATCGACCGTTATGCCAAGTCGGGACTAATTTGTTGGGTTGAACATCAATAAGTTTGTGTGTTTTAAAGAGTGAGTTAAAGAAACCTACAAGTTCAACCAAAGAAACATAGTCTCCCCAAAATTCTCCAGTTGATACGGTAAGGTTTATCTCCGCTGCAATCACAAGGCTTTTTAATGAAAACAAGACACTGTTAGCGAGAGTCGTCCAAAACAATTTACACTCTAGGCACGGGCCATGGTCATTTAGAAGATTGACCTTCCTTTTAGTAGCAATAATCAACCCTCATAACAAAGTCATGCCACAAGTAAGAAATGCAACGAATTTAAAAACATGAGGATCTCACGAAACCAGAAGACCCCTCGATGAACCTACCGAACTCACTACACAAGTTACCCAAGAAGGATGAAATTTAAGCATATAGGACCGAGCTTTATGTTCATGAACCATTGTTTCCTGTAAGAAAACTATATTTGGATGTGTAATTTCCAAGGCCTGATGAAACGAGGTAGCTTTTAGGGAGCCTCCAATCCCTCTAAGATTTGAAGACATAAAAATCATCACTTATCCCTTGCTAGGGTCTTCACTGCTCTAAGTGCCCCACTGTCGGAAGTGGAAGGATCCGTGACAAAAGATGAAGAAGTTGACTGTAAAGTTTTCCTTGAATTTCTCGTTTTAATTGAAGAATATTCAATCCCAAGCCCTCGTGACTAGGAATATTCCTTCGTGGACTCAGTCTAGGGGAGATCCTTTGTGCTAAGATCACCAGAGAAGCTGGAAGGATCAATGACAACATTCCCAAAGAAGGTAGGTAATTGAGCTATAGTATTATTGTCCCGTAGAAACGAAATCGGGAAGTCCAGAAAAACAGATAAAGAGGATTCTCCCTCCTCAGATTCATGACAGCCCCGAATCGGTTGCATCTCATTTGGGAGAGGAGAAACCCCCTGATGAACTTCCACCGAGGAGATGGAAAGTGAAAGTACCTGGTCGACAGGAAGGTCGGGTCTAGTACATTGAGAGATAGAGACAGGTGGATCCCTCTAGTCACTAATTGGCTTACTAACAGTAACACCCAAACCCCCCGATGACAAACTATCATGGGTAGGAGAGGATGAATAACTTGGTGGCTTGTAAGAAGGTAACCCATTACCGCCCCTTGAGTGCGGCTTCATAGAAGGGTGAAGAAAATTTAACTCTGAAGTAGAATCTAGTGCTTCTTTTTTGAATAATGATAAAGTATTATAAAGTGTCAGACAATATAATAGTAACTTACCCATGAAAGTAACATCTCATTCCAGTGAGGGTGTAGACTCCATCGAGGGAACTCAGTAATCAACTCCTGCTAAAACCACTTCGTCCTTTAAGTCCCCCAAGTCCCTATGAAGAGTCATGTATTCAGATACTTCATCTTCCCCTCTACCCATACATGTACTTCTTAGATGTTTGGTATTATGACAATTACTACAGCGGAATGAGATTATGTGATAGTCCAGCCTTTGGACTATTCTACAACCCTTGCAATCAATCTCTAGTAGTTCAGGTAGTCCTTTGTGGACRTCCATCTCCACCAAAMTTTTCCCCATTTTTCTATTTGGATTTGTTAGAATGGAATCACCTATGGATATGAAGGAGCCTAGTGAATTACCTATCGCTTCTAGGGYGTCCACATTCCACAATTGTAGAGGTAATCCTAGGAGTAAGACCCATACGTGTCAAAATTGGAAGTACTCCATTTCTGGGTTAAAAGAAATACTTCCAATTTCAAAGTACTGCTCTGTTTTATGAGTTTTTATGGTTTTAAAAAATATTTAAAAGTTTTTATGGGTTAAAAGTAGTACTTCCAATCCTAGAATCTTGCAATCAACAAATAAACTTTGTTTTATGAGTTTTTATGGTTTTAAAAAATATTTCAAAGTTTTTATGGGTTAAAAGCAGTACTTCCAATCCTTGAATCTTACAATCAACAAATATACTCTGTTTTATGAGTTTTTATGGTTTTAAAAAATATTTCAAAGTTTGAATAAAAGTGTGTTGGCAGCCAAATCACGCTTTTATGTTCCTACTACCATCGAAATCGTGTGTGTTGGCACCCAAATCGCACTTTTATGTTCCTACTACCATCGAAATCTTGTGTATTGGTTCGTTGTGTAGTTTTCGTTGCATATTATGAGTGAACCCTAAGAAATGAATATCCTCGACCACCATTGTCAACAAAGGTAGCTAAGGTTTCCATAGAACCTGGGAGTTGATCCAAAGCCACCCAACATGCCAAAGAAAATACCTTACCTGCAAAAATAAGAACTAGATCAGACAAAGAAAGATCCAACATTCCAGAAAAAAACGGATAAAATCTCATAGTTAAAGATACATTCAAATTATCAGTGCCCATTGTTATCACACTAAATTGCCTTGGGTCTTTTAATTTGTTTTTATCATTTTTAAAGCCTTAGATTTTAATTTTTTTGAGAAACGTTTCATCCCTTTAAATTTATGTTTGTTAGGACCCCTTGGATGACTAAAATTTTTAGTCATAGCTCATGTTTTGATCCTCAATTTGATTTTTGATCCTTGAACCCTTTTAGCTCACGGTTTATTCTTTTTGGTCCCTTTCATGATTTGTCCCTAGGTTGATACCTCCCATGATCAGGTTGATGTGACACACCTCTCTCCTCACTCATGACCTCATAAGCATGGCTCATCATCCTCACATATATATCTAATCATATTTTTGAATTGGAAGCACTGCCTACTCATCGAGCAGTTCTGTAGCGCCTATCCAGTTTGTCATACTTCCACCTCAAGTCATGATTTCCACAACCGATGTCATGTCCCTTGTTTTTAGTGCCAACACTTAGTTAAAGATGCTTACCATATATTGCATTTACAAGCCTTGTAACGGTTTATATTGTTGAAAGGATCAACAATGGTGCGTTGTGAAAATTCACAATTTCTGATCAGGTAACAACAAGGAAACCAAGCTCGAGACTAAAGTGGGTTCAAGGGCCCAAGTTTTCACAGTATCACACTGATATTTCATTGAAGATTCCAACAGGTGTCTACTACATAGGTATCCCGTGTTTCCCCCCCTCTGCATATTAATTTTCACAAGAAATTTGCCCTCGGGTTTTGGTTGGCCAAGTTTTCACAGTCGTAGGAGGCTCGTCTTTGCATGATAGCTTGGTATTCTTTCTTTTCTAGACCTATATCTTCATTTCCTACATCTAAGTTAGTTTATTGATGCCTGCCTCAGTCATTCATATCGCAAGCCTGTAAATAGCCTATCCTTTGTGTATGCGCTGCGCTACCCAGAGGCGTTTCTTAACCTCTCACTACTTCCCCTACCTCCTTTCATCTTGAAATCAAGTGTTTTACTCAGTTGCAAAGAGTCATCCTTGTATACTTGAAACTCTATTCAAATCCTTCCTGATAATTACCATCCCTTGAGCCTTTCAAGATCCCTCATTCCGAGCCATGGAGACCCCTCAATCGAAGAAGGTACACAAAGGAGGCAAGATAGTTAGGATAGAACTGGTGGACATGCATCTTTTTGATACAGAGCCCATGGCAAGAGAGGCCTTTTAGAGAGTAGGGTGCCTCTCTTTATGTCAAAACATGTAGAGAGGCCACCCAGAGGTAGTAAAAGAGTTTGCATTACATTTTGGTGGCAGGAAAACCAAGTTTGGAGATTTGGAATTTGAGGTAACTGAAGCCTCTATCTTAGCTACAATAGGGATCCCCATTACAGGTGAAAAGTGGTTTAAGGCCATGGTTTTGAGTTTATCCTTTGATAAGGATCTCTTTAAACTTGAATATCAATCCAATGAATTTTCTAAGAGTATGCCATGAAGTTGATTGGTTGAACAATTTGATAGATTATTGAAGATCATATAAAGATATTTTACTTGTGAAGGGANTTTGAGTTTATCCTTTGATAAGGATCTCTTTAAACTTGAATATCAATCCAATGAATTTTCTAAGAGTATGCCATGAAGTTGATTGGTTGAACAATTTGATAGATTATTGAAGATCATATAAAGATATTTTACTTGTGAAGGGAAATTTAACACATTGTACCATTACCACATAAGCATGTTGCTGCATTTTACTGGGAAGGTTGAGATGAATATTACCTATTACCTATTAAGAAGCATAGGTAAAATGTCATATAAGGTTCAAGCCAAATCTAAGGATGTATATTCTAGCCTTTTCTACTCTGGATTGATCATAATGTTAGTCTTTGAGGAATTGGGAAAGAAAGAGATTTCATGGGAACATTTTGTGGTTACTTTTTCAGTTCAAGATGGATCTAGTATCTACTCCTCAATCACAAATTTCAGGTCTTTTGTCACCCACCAATGCTACTAAAGCAAGGACCAACAGGAAGAGAAAGGGCAGAGCCCTTGTTCAAGTTTCAGAAATCATTAAGTAGGTCATGGAAGCTAAGGAGGAAGTTTGTCCTTCTCCACACAGAGATTTTTCACCACCTCTTCCACCAGGGTTAGAAGATATGCCTTCTTCTACCAAAGTTACATCCAAGAAAGGGAAGAATATTCTCTTTCCCGCTTCTCCACCAGCAGTTGAAATCAAGGGTAAAATACCTTTCACAAGGTCATCAATTCCTACGGAGGTTTTTCGAGGACATCCTTTGCCAGAAACCCCTGTTCTAAAGAAGAAGGAAAAAATAATTAAAAATCCCGTGGAGGAGAAATCAAAAACATTTACTCAAAGGAAGAAGGGTAAAGGTAGCTTTCAGTCTACTGAAGGAAAGCAAGAAACCCCTGTATATAAGGGTAAAGTTACTAAAATACCTTTGGAGAGAAAAGATTAAACCTCTGAGAAAGGCATTGAGAAGCCTGTGGTAAGAAAATATGAAACCCCTGTGCAGAGAAAGAAGAATAAAAGTAGAGCCAACAAGGAACCCGATGAGGTAGACAAGATGCTTCCCATGCAGGAGGAGGAGTATTCTGAGGAAAATCCTATTAATATTGAGCATGCCACTGTCCCTCCTGATAGTCATACCTACAAAAGACTTATCAAGCAGCTTAAAGATGCAAGAAAAGAAATAGTTCATCTTGAAGAAGAAGACAAGGTCCACTTGGCTCAGATGGAAGATCTCATGGTTGGTTATAGTCATACCCTTGACTTGGGAAGGTTTGCAATGAGAAAGGCTCTTACCCTTCATAAATAGTTGAAGAATCTTTACAGACAGAACATAGGCTTTCAGTCTCAGAACAAGAAGTTAAAGGAAGAGATGAAACACTTTCAAGATGAGGGAGACCAAATAAATTTATAGGTGTTGGTTGAAGCTACCATTGAGGATGATAAACCAATAGCTAAGGAGAACACAGTTGCACTAAAGAAGCCTATCAATGCTAAGAATAAGAAGTCTATTGTGCCAATTGAAGATCCTCTTTCGATTAGAAAGAGTGTGAGGCTAAGTGTTAAAATGACAAAATAGTTGGTAATGGTAAGCCCCATTTTTTAGAATTGTTCCTTTTTGGGAGGGTCAACTGATATTCACATACTAGCTATGCCATCATACATGATGCTAATCGTTTAACTAGCTAGGTTTTGAGTTTTTTCCAAGTGCTAGTTTCCCCAGTGATAAAAAGTCACTACCCAATGTACAGTCAAGGCACTTAATTGAAATGGTTTTGTCATCATGAAATACCACAAATTTCTCTGCACACTTTCAATATTGAAGGTGCTGCATTTTTGGCAATGCTACCTAATCTATAGATAGACGCAACGTAAGTGGCGCTACCTATAGGCGCTACCTAATATTTGGCAGAGAACAAAATTGTCATACAGGCACAACACAGGGGTGCTACCTAATATTTGGCAAAGAACATAATTGTCATACAGGTGCAACACATGGGTGCTACCTAACTCTGCTACATAATATTGCACAGAGAGAAGAGTCTTTACATATATACAACACAATGGCGCTACCTACAGGTGCTACCTTTTCTCCTTGTAGTGTGCTACCCATTTTTTCTACCAAAGGAAGCTGCCAATAAAGACTAGGGATCTAGGAGGACAAAGCTAACAACTTTTGGATAAATTGATGATGAAGAAGGATGGAGAAGCAACAACTG
>SNQJ01S0217371.1:0-12272 GCA_010110895.2 Picea sitchensis | reverse complement strand
GTTAAAATATGATAAAAACTCAATTACAAACTCAAACCAAGAATGAATCAAATTATCCCAAAAGGATTCAAACCAAATTTTAACCCGGCCTCGAAAAGTGAGGGCAAACAACCTACATGCAATATTGAGATCAATGATATTATGCTTTAAGAACTTAGAAAAAAATATATAAATATGGTCTTGTTCAGATGTGTTCCCTTCACCATCAAAGGCGAGTTCTGAAAAGAGATCAGCGATCTTGTTGGGGATAACTGGTAATGAGAAATTGAAAGCATGTTCCAACACAGTGATTTGGGTAGGAGCCATGAAAAATTAAGAAAATGAATAAATTGACTCCAAATAGTTATCTTGTCATATAACTTGGCTTCTAGTGCATTTTAAAATGACACAAAAGAAGAATTTACAAATCTGGAATATTAACGGGGTGAGGGATAAAAAATTTAACCATCAAATTTACCTCGACCCTCCTTCTAGCGTCATTTGTTGACGGGCATACGTGAACACACCGTCAACTGTGAGGGAAAGTTTGGTCTGAGGTTGTCTAAGTAACCTAAGCCATTTGGTATGACTCAACCTAACAGGTTTTACGGTTTCGTTGTCCGATAAAGGGATCTATCTAAAATACAAAAGAAAATTGCTAGTTATTGATTAACAAAATCTACTATATACATTCACTACTATATTTATATTTAATATATTTTAATAAATCCTACAAACATTTAAGTACAAAATATACAAAACATATATATGTACAAGGTTTATATAAATCCTCTTGAAACTAAAATTTCACCATTGGAAACATAATTCAAGTAACATATAAATATACAACATTCTAAAACTAATTACTAATTTGATTTAAAAAATCAAACTAAAAAAAAACGAATGAATACAAATTATAATGTTTTAACTTAAATGGGAAAATCACTTTAAGTTTAAATGTTAATTCGTATTCATTCGGAAAATGATAACCAAACTAAAATAATAAAAGAAAACTAACATGTTATTGATTAACAACCAAAAGAAAGTGATGATTATGCCTTCCTACGTAAAATTTGATTCAACAACCTGTCTATCAAAGAGAAATCTAATGGCAAGAAATTTACCAAGTAGTAAGACTTATGGTGTTACCCAAAGAAATTAGAGTAATCGAGTAATTGGCATGTCACTTATGAAACAAAAAGACAATTCAAAATCAGACTCATTATGACAGTTTATGAACCAATATGCATGGAGGGAAATAATTCCAACCAATGTAATTGATTATAAGAAATTAAAAATATATGAATTAACTCAAAATATTGAGGCATTTGCCTTGCAATCGAAATGTCATATGGATCTTAATAAATTGGAATATAGACTATGACATGAACAAGATGAAAACATTGAATCATGTATTGATAAACAGATCAAAGTTAATTTATTCAACACATATTTGAGCTTCGAAGAATATGAAATCAGATAACCAATAGAATAATCATACCAAAACATTTTACTGATAGGATGAAATCCATTGATTAAAATGTGTATTCATATCCTTCTTCAAAATAAACTTTAGTCCACTGTTGATCCAAAAAGGATCCAGAGGAGACTTAGGATAACTCGGAATTCACAAAACTAACTCAGGAAGCTCAGAATGGCCTCATTAGTGTAACATCCCTCTCTTGCTCGCACTGAGTGAACTTATTCTTTGAGGACACTTGCATGCAAGTGATCCGGATTATTATAATATTGGGCATTTGCTTATTATTATGAGGCATTATGGATTGATGACATGTTACTTTTTTGTATTGACACAGACATGTGCTATTGACTCAGTTTTCCTGAGTGTGCAGGATTTTGGACCTCGAGGATGAAGAGGCATCGATGAAACCCCTTGGACTCCGAATCGAGTCAGGGAGTGGAATATGGGGTTTGATTGTTTTATATATGACATATGTGCATATGATTAGATGTTATGATTATGGATTTAATTTTGGCATGATTCGTTGATGATGTAGGTTGATGATAGCTTGCCGACCAGACTCACATGTGGAGTAGAGGGGTCACGCACAACTACTAGAGATGTTGAGGGAGAGGTGTGGACAGCAGCCCTACCACAGCCTACTAGCACTCTCGTCGTGGCTCGAACTGTAGGTTAACAAATACCTAGCTTGATAAGAACCACGATGTCATGAGGGAAGACTGCGACAGTTGCTCATGATGATTCTAAGGGGCACGCAATAAGGCAGGAGCCTTATTCCTTAGAGGCCCTTAGTCTCCCACAAGATCACATGACGGAGTATTGACTCCAGGGGATTTTGATGTCTACCAAATTAGTCAAGAGGTGAGTGGCACCCTTGGAGCACGTAGTGCGTCCTAAAGTGCACGTCACACAAGGGAAACAAAATGAGGCGAGTGGCACCCTTGGAGCACCTAGTGCGTCCTGAAGGGCACGTCGTGCAAGGGAAACAAAATGAGGCGAGTGGCACCCTTGGAGCACCTAGTGCGTCCTGAAGGGCACATCGCATTGTTAAATAATAAATGAATAATGTGTTGAGAAGGATTTTAAACAATTTTCCTAATAAAATGTCGCCCAACCTAGGAAAATAATGTCTAGGTCTAAGTGATACTTGTGATAATATATATATATATATATATATATATATATATATAATAATAATAATAATAATAATAATAATAATGATAATCATCATTAATCATGTGACGAGAAGGTGGTAAGCAATTCAGTTAATTTATAAAAATCTTTTGGGGGATAAAATTTAAAAAGGGGGAAAAAGGGGAAATAATTGTTTTGTTACTTATGCTAATTAAAAATTTATTAATTAAAAAGGAAAAGGGGAAAAAGGTAATTGTACACACTTGCCAATTTGAGTTTTAAATGAAAATGGAAAGAGGGAAATTTAAAAGAATTAGGAAACTAGGAAAAAGCGGGAAACATAAAAAGAAAGGGGAAACACAAGGAAAAAGCAGAAAGACTAACTTAGTAAGGTATCTAACATTTAAAAAGTTTCTAAATTAAACTCAACTAGTAAATTAGTAAGGGGGTAAGTCATTAAAATGTGTAAGGGAATATGGGGACACCTAAGAGCGATTCTAGGAATGCTTTTAGGTGGGTGAGGGAAATAGGAGTAATTAATTAATTAATGAAATTAATTTATGGTGCAATGAAGAGGATGGGTGACACATGTACAGGGAGGATTTTTACGAATTAAATTATTAAACAATAAATTAAATGGGAATTTGGGAAAGTAAATGACTTAGAAACTCTATATAAAGGAGGGAGGAGGAGGAGGATGGATCTCTTCTATGATGTGTAATGTTACGCTGCAAAAATTTAGAATTGATTGACTTAGCTTGTGGGAGTTGGGATACCCATCTTGGTGAGGAGTGGTAGCTCGGCCTTGCGAGGCGAGATGGGAGCTAGTTGATATTTGATTTAGTGTGGGTGGCCCCTTTACATCTTGGTGGGCTAGGGGGGGAGAAGAGTACCCCTAGCGTTGGTTGGGAGGTACCGGTGAAGTCTTATCGATCGGCAAGCGGGAGCTACACGGAGCACGCGGGACAATGACTTAGCGCGGACGACTTGGGCTATGGTAAGCTTACTTTTATTATGCATGGTACATTCTTATTGACCTTACACTTTCAATTCTGTACTTTTAACTGTGTAACGAAGGTGTTGGACTTAGAAATTTAATTGAAAAATTAATTTCCCCATAGCCTTAAGCTCGTTGCTTGACTTGCTTCCCTTGGCCAGCGATCCCTGAATGTTGTGATTGTCCTATGGTTTTATTTATTTGTGATGAGTTTGTGATTTTTCTTTGCCTTCGTCCCTAGCTCATCAATCCACGCCTGAGCAGTCGGCCACGAGTCGGATCGACGGTCGTCACTTCGGTGTTAATATGCCTATAGATCCTAATTCCCTTCTTTTATGTGCGTGGATGGTGAGAGAAGGATTTGTTTCCCATTCGTCTACCCTTGTTGATTATTCTTGATTGATTGATGGGCATTGTGCCTTCTTGTGTTTATTAATTTTTCCATTGTTATCATTCATATCTGCGAACCGATGAATTCCCTCTCTGTTTTTAACTTTGCGTCCCCTAATTTTTAACTCTATAATTTAAATTATTTTGAATGCGATTTTACCTTACGTTTAACCCTTCTGGCATGTGACTTTACCCTTTGTTTATACATTTACAGACTGCAAATTTATATTTCTTTGCACAACGATTTTGTTTTGACCGTAGTCGCTTATACACTTAAACATGGGAATGTACATCATTTTTCTATCTTATTAATGAGTTTTGAATCCTCATGACAGTGTTTTATTTACTTATAGTGAATGTGTTTTCTTATGTTAACCTCAGCGAATGTTGTTTTGGGTAAAACTCAACAAACTTCATTATTAAACTCAACGATTTTGAGTGACACATTGCACAATTTCTGATCCACGATTTTAATGGCATGAGCATCATTCTTAATCCATGATTGTATTGGTAGAAAGCAAATTCTTCTCCACGATTGTATTGACACATTGCATAGATTTTACATCCAGTTCCCGATGAATTTTACTCTGCATTTTTGTTTTACCCATTTGATGGCTAGTAAACATTGCGAAATTACCTTTTAATGAATGTGTTTCTAGCGATAAAACTCTGCCCAATCTTACCCTGATAGGCCATGAATTTACCTGTGTACTGACTGCAAATTGAACTCACTTAACCAATGATTGACACCACACTCACCCCCATGATTTTCTAGGCTTTTACTCAGCGGTTTCATATGATTTCCGTGGCACCTCGCACATCACTCACCATATTGTTTCTGTGGCACATAACTCACGGTTACACTATGAACTTTGGCCATTCGCACCGTTATTTCACCCAACCCTTACCACAGCGTAGATTGCATTGATTGGTATTGACGGATTTGGCTTGAATGGCAATTGTTGTACCTTTGCAGTTTAGTCATGGTCCCTTTTGCACTGCGAATTATTATGCAGCCATTAATTGAATTGTATCATTTCGTAGAGTTCTTACCCATCGATTATTACCATAAGGGATTTTTTTTAACCCAGCTACTAAACTAATACACCGCAGGCATAGAATAAATTCGTAGAGTTTTTAAATTCCTTTAATATAATTAAACACTGCGAGTTGCTGACAGTAACTTTTAAATTAAATAGCATTGTGTTGATTGACAACTTATTGGCTATATCTTGACAATATATTTACAGTGTTAATTGATTGTATATTTATGATTTTCTATTTATGATGATCTTTACAGTGTTAATTGATTGTATATTTATGATTTTCTATTTATGATGATCTTTACAGTGTTAATTGATTATATATTTATGATTTTCTATTTATGAATGTAACAATGGTTTTACATCATTATATGCCAGCTATTTTTATCTATAGTCATGCCTTAACAGTAACATTTGGCAGAGAATCTATGGATGTTATTTAATTAAGTGATTCCCTTTAAAATAAACTGCAAACGTGTCTAAATCTACGAAAACTATTAGATGGCAATGTATTCGTGGGACTGAGATAACAACGCCTGACAACCATAATTTTCAGACAGCAATGGTATTCAGACTGAGTAATTATTGTGTAATGGTGTGATGATTTTGTTTTCACCCTTTTTATTTGATAGACAACTTATGATATAAATGGCATCAATCTTATGCAATAAACATCATTTATTTTGTTGATAGATAGCATATTATAGAGATGGCAACATTTTTACATTAATGACACGACGATATCATATCTTTCCAGAGCTATCATGTTTTCGCTCAGAAACATCTTTTTAACTTAAAAATATATTTTAGACAGTATACATCCTTATTATACATCATCATTACATACCCTCTTTATATATCATTAAGGGGAAACAATATATTTAAACGGTAATGTCTGTATTGTTAATTTCATTATTATCTCTTATGGTATAGACAACGAATTTATAGAGAATTAAAGTAGACGACAATGATATTCTATATACAACAACTATTTGTCGAGTGCGTGGGATGTTGTGTATAACTAGCAAATTAATATGTAATGACAGTGTTTCTTTATCTATGTGATACAATAATATCAATATATAGATTATATAGATAGCAATTTTTATAATGTTCCAGTTTAAACGATAGCGAATTTCCTCCTTAGGAAAATACCTATCTGATAACGGAATTGGAAATTGGTACAGGGAACCAATTGTTTGGTAATAATTAATTTAATGTGTACAGATTGATTTTATTTGCGCAAGGAATTTGTTGTGTCATATGAACGTCATAGTCATCTTGTTGACTTGTCGATTGGGTGCTAGGGTTAGTCGTCACGTGTTTAGATAGTCCTTGATCTCCTAGTGCGTTGGTTTTAGCTGGTGTGGAGGGTCCAGTTATGTTGTTGCGCCACGGTTGTTGTCACGCCTATCACCTGGTGACGGCATGATTCCTGATTAGGGAATCATTGTGGACCCTAATGAATAGAGGCGAATGATAACTTGGTTGGAGTCTGTGCTACCCGTTGTGGGCGTCATTCATGGAAGTTTCTTTGGGAATTTGGGTTGTAACGCCTTCATGCATTAGGTTTTGCACCATAGAGGTTCTAGATGTTGGTCGTCGAGGGGGTTGTGTCGAGATTGGGGATTTTTACCTTTAGCTTGTATGCATTGTCACGTTGTGGAGGGCAGGTAGTCATTTCTGTCTGTCCTTGATTTCCACATGTTTTGCCCAGTTTCCCTTATGCTAGTGCGTGGAGTCATATTTGTATGTTTCTTGATCGACGTGCATGTGTTCATCATCTAGGTGTGGTTAACTGTTTCATCGTTGCCTTCCTGCCTAAAAACAAAAAAAATTGCACCTTCTGCTTCGCGTGTAGTCATAACGATGGGGATGTTACATATGGTATCAGAGTGGGTTCAACCCTGTGACTGTGGATCGCCAGGCTTTCCATTGCCGTAAAACCATGAGTTTTAACCCTTACATTAATTTGAAACATTAACTTGTTCTTGTGGCGATCGTATTTAGAGGACGCCTCAGAGGTTTGCAACGTGGTGTTGTGGAAGGAGGTGCGACACCTCCAGAAATTCCCACACCCTCATAGTTGAACCCCAAAGGGGAAGAACAAGTCCTTGGGATAGATTCACTTTTTGTAAGGGATGATGATGGTCTGACAAGGCCCTTCCAAGTAATGTCAAGGGACCTTGATTCACCTTCAGTACTGATATGAGGCCAGGGAACCTATACCCCTGAGGGTCCACTGCGAGCCCTAGCTACTGCCGTTATCATCCACTGATAACTTGAGAGAGTTGACTTCTCGAGTCCATGAGTGGCACAGATGGTTGTTTCGTCAAGGAACAGTTGAAGAGAAAGGCGTTGTGTTGCACGCTTCACGATTACGACCTCCATCATGAAGGTCTGCATGGCGGTATTCAACTGAAGGGGAGCACTCTTCTATGGTGGAATACACTCCTGCCTCTTTTGAACATGGTTGCCAAAGACGTGTCACGGGAACTGTTCAAGGAATCGTTCTGACTGAGGTATCTTTCTAAGGAATTCATTGAGAATCAGTTCAACGAGTTCAATGCCTTCCAACCAGGCAGTCACACGGTGCTCGAGTATGAGGCCCGTTTGGAGCTGCTTCGATATGCTCCGCACCAAATTACCCAGAAACTTAATGTCAAGAATTTTGAGTTTGGCCTTATTGTTAGAATTCATCTTCTACTTCAGGTACCAGGAATACTAGACCGAAGAAAGTTTGTTGGATTTTGGGGATCCACATTACCAGCATTACTGCCTGGAGGAAAGGGTCGGAGCATCTGGATCAGTTGGACCCACTACCGTGGGAGATTTGGGCAAGGCCCATCAGATTCATGTAGTGGTGAACAACCACCAGGAAAAGCACCAGTCAACTGTGCTCAAGACGTCAAGTATCATCGCTGACCAGACCCTTAGTATTTGATAGACCCTGTGCTACCGAGAGTTTCATTTCTAGTGCAACGCTAAAAAGGATTAAGGTAAGGGCAGTCAAACAGGATGAGTTTAACTTTGCAGAGATGGCTTCGAGAGACAAACAAAAGGTTGGAGGAAAGGTTACAGGATGTACCCTTAAACAGGGAGAGTTTGTCACCAGGGCCAACCTGTATGTCACAATCTTAGGATCTTATGACGTTGTGATCGGTATGGATTGGTTGGAATTGCATGAGGTGATACTCAATAGTAAGATGAAATAGTTGAGCTTGGTTGATGATGAGGGACAAGGACGTGTGATTGTAGGACGGAACCAGGGATTTTACCTGAGGTTCATCTCCTCCTTGCAGTTACGAAAGAGCATGCACAAGGGAGGTAAGCCTTATGCAGCTCTTGCGTTAAACGAAAAGGGAGTAGTGGAAGGTCTAGAACACCTTTTAATGGTGAGAGAGTTGTGGATGTATTCCCATAGGATTTACCTGGGATGTCGCCATAGAGGGAATTGGATTTTACCATAGACCTAAAACCGAGGACTGAATCGATAGCTAGAACGCCTTATCTCATGTCAACCCCAGAATTACTGGAGTTGAGGATGAAACTGAAGGATTTGCTGGACCTAGGACTTATACGTCCAAGTGTGTCACTGTGGGGCATGCCTGTTATTTTCATACGAGAGAAGAATGGGTTGTGGAGAATCTACATTGACTACCATAAATTGAACAAGGCAACGATCAAGAATCGGTATCTGTTTTCGAGGATTGATGATTTGTTCGATCAGATGAAGGGTGCGACGGTGTTTTCAAGGATTGATTTGCGATCAGGGTATCACCAGTTACGAATCAAGGCGATGATGTCCCTAAGACCGCTTTAAGACGAGGTTGGGACATTACAAGTTTACTGTTTTACTGTTTGGACTGACAAACGCCCCAGGGTATTTATGATTTTGATGAACGGGGTGTTCCGCGAGTACTTGGATAAGTTCTTCCAAGTATTCATTGATGATATTTTGATTTAATCTCAGACGAAGGAAGAGCATGATGATCACTTGCGCTTGGTACTACAGTGTCTGCGAGAGAGAAAATTGTATGAGAAATTGTATAAATGTTTGTTTTATCAATCGAAGATTCACTACTTAGGGCATGTCATATCCGACAAAGGCATCGCCATGGATCCAGCAAAGGTTGAGGCTATTATGGAATGGCCTATGCCGACGAATGTCCTAGAAGTGAGTAGCTTCATGGGTTTAGAAAGATACTATCGACGATTCGTCGAGGGATTTTTGGGGATAGAAAATATGATCAAGGAATTGTAGAAGAAGAATAAGAAGTTTGTTTGGACCGAGAAATGCGCGGAGGCATTTCAGAGGCTCAATGAGTTGTTGAAAACAACACCGATACTAAAATTCCCTGACATGGACACATAATTCTTGGTATGAACTTATGCATCCAAGGAAATGTTAGGCAGAGTCTTGATGCAATACGGGCGAGTGATCGCTTACATATCGAGGAAACTGAGAAAGCATCATAAGAACTATGCGACACATGGTTTGGAGTTTTTATCCATTGTTTATTCCTTGAAGGTTTGGAGAAACTACCTTGTTGGACGAAAATTTGAACTAAAGGCAGATCATTGTGGACTACAACGCATCTTTATGCCAATCAACCTAAATGTGCGACAATGACGTTGGTCGGAACTTCTTAGCAAGTATGATTTCAAGATTTATTACATAAAAGGAACAGTGAACCGAGTGGCAGATGCATTAAGTCGGAGACCTCGCATATTTTTGGTGTTGCCACTTCAGATGAATCTACATGAAAAGATTCTAACTTTACAGCATGACGATGACTGGTACAAGAGGTAGAGGATTTTATCGGACAAAACACAATGATGGTACCAAGATTTGAAGGATATATGTTTGACAACGATGGATTATTGAGGTTTAAAAATCGTATTTATGTACCACCGAATGACGAATTGAGGATCTTGATCCTAAATGAGGCTCATAGAGCAGTATACATGGCTCACCTAGGAGTCACGAAGATGAGGGCGGACCTTAAACCCTTATTCTTATAGAAAGGAATGAAGGTAGACATAGTCAACTATGTGGCCAGATGTCTAGAATGTCATCAAGAAAAGGTCGAACATAGACATCCAACAGGATTATTACAGCCACACGCTATTCCAAAATCGAAATGGGAGGTTATTTCGATGGATTTCATTGTTGTATTGCCACTAACGGCAAGGAGACACAACTCAATTTTCGTAGTAGTCGACACTCTGACGAAGAGTGATCATTTTATTCCTGTGTACATCGTATCAGGCACCTGACATATCTATAGTTTTCATCAATGATATTGTGAGGCTGCATGGCATGCCTGAGAGGATTATATCCGATCAAGGACCGGTGTTTACTAGACGATTTTGGACTAGTTTCCAAGAGGCCTTGGGAACCCAACTTAACTTTAGTACTACGTATCACCTAGAGACTGACAGGAAGACCGAACGAATGAACCATACCTTGGAAGACATGTCACGCATGTACGTTATGGACCAACAAAAGCATTGGGAAGAATTCTTGCCACTGGTGGAATTCGCTTTTAACAATAGTTACCAAAGCACCATTAGGATGGAGCCTTTCGAGTTTCTTTACGGGAAACCATGTCGGACGACTTTGAGTTGGGATCGTCTTGAGGATAGGGTCCCGGTGGGACCATAAGTGATCCAAGAAATGGAAGATAAAATGAAAACAATAAGACAAAGGATCAAGGAAGCACAGGATCGGCATAAGAGTTATGTTGATGCGCACTGTGTCGACCATAGTTATGAAGTTGGCGATAGAGTCTTCTTGCGGGTAAAACCACATAAGAGTTCGATCAATTTTAGAAGGGAGCTAAACTCTCTCCTAGGTTTGTGGGGACCTTTCGATATTGTGGAGAGAAAGAGGCCCGTAGCCTATCGACTAGCCTCACCTGACTCTTTGAGGCATATGCACGATGTTTTTCACGTATCTGTTTTGAGACATTATATTAGTGATCCTACACATGCTATTGACATGAGTTCCTTGCAATTATCAGACGATGGGGCACTCATGGCTGAGCCGATCCACATCTTGGATCATTGCATTCAACAGTTATGGCATCGAACAGTGGATGAGGTCAACGTTTAGTGGGACAACTATAGTCCACACCCGACGACCTCGGAGGACACATATGAAATGCGCCAACAGTTTCCATTTTTTTTTAATAGATAGACTTATGATACTGTGATACACATTATTTCGGCACTTATATAATGTGAAACTTAGGGACAAAGTTTAGACCAAGAGGGGGTGTATGTAACATCTCGCTCTTGCTCGCACTGAGCAAACTTATTCTTTGAGGACACTTGCATGCAAGTGATCCAGATTATTATACTATTGGGCATTTGCATTTGATTATGAGGTGTTATGGATTGATGACATGTTATTTTGTTGTATTGACACAAACAGGTGCTATTGACTCGATTTTTCTGAGTGTGAAGGATTTTGGACCTCGGGGATGCAGAGGCATCGATTAAACCCCTTGGACTCTGGATCGATTCAGGGAGTGGACTATGGGGTTTGATTGTTCTATATATGACATATCTGCATCTAATTAGATGTTATGATTATGGATTTTATTCTGACATGATTCGTTGATGATGCAGGATGATGATAGCTTGCCAACCAGACTCACATGTGGAGTAGAGGGGTCACACACGTCTACTAGAGACATTGAGGGAGAGGTGTGGAAAGCAGCCCTGCCACAGCCTACTAGCACTCTCGTCTGGGATCGAACTGTAGGTTAACGAATACCTAGTTCGAGAAGACCCATGATGTCATGAGGGCAGACTACGACAGTTGCTCATGATGATTCTAAGGGGCGCACAATAAGGCAGGTGCCTTATTCCTTAGAGGCCCTTAGTATCCCACAAGATCAACTGACGGAGTATTGACTCCAGGGGTTTTTGATATCTACCAAGTCATTCAAGAGGTGAGTGGCACCCTTGGAGCACATAGTGCATCTTGCAGGGCACGTCACGCAAGGGAAACGGAATGAGGTGAGTGGCACCCTTGGAGCACGTAGTGCGTCCTGAAGGGCATGTCACGCAAGGGAAACAGAATGAGGTGAGTGGCACCCTTGGAGCACCTAGTGCGTCCTGAAGGGAACGTCGTGTTGTTAAATAATAAATGAATAAACCTATATGGTCTTAGAATGAATAATGCGTTGAGAAGGATTTTCAACAATTTCCCTAATAAAATGTTGCCCAGCCTAGG
>SNQJ01S0217370.1:0-15399 GCA_010110895.2 Picea sitchensis | reverse complement strand
CATACCAAACGACTTGGGTTATTTAGACAACCCCGGACCGGTTCCACTCTCCCAGTTGACGGATGGACTGTTTCGCCTGTCAACAGGTTGTACTTCTCCCTTGAGAAGAAGTTTGTCCCCCGCCTCCTTTTGAAGTAGAGCTAGTGGATGGATGGCCTTGGGAGTTGGACCCAAGTAAAGTGGAACCAATAAAAGATGATCCCAAAATAGTGGCACTCACAGGGGTGTGATATGGTTGAGTCAGTGAGTCGGCAAGAATAGGAACTCCTCCTAGAATAGGAGGGAGATTTTGCAATCGTCTGGGATGATGGGGATTCTATGGGTCCCCTATGATGTCCGACTAGCAAAGTGAATGTGTGAAAATGGTGATGAGAGCGATAAATGAACAAGAGATTTGTATAATTTATAACTTCACAAGATAATATTCTTCACAATTGTATGTAATCAAATGAGCATCATACATAAATCAACTGTAAATGAGCATACATGTGGGTAGGTGGATTTTTTCCATGTGGGGGAACAAATAAAACAAATGCTCGTGTCCTAAAAGATGTATCGTCCTTCCTCTCAAATAGCACTGGACCTTCCAAGAGCACGATCATCCTTCTTTCCACTTCGGCCTACTACCAACATGCCCCCAACACTGACATGTGGCTTCTCCCGAGCCAACTAATCCTTCTGAGCTTCCTCGATCTCCTTGGTGATTGTCTGGAACTTTTCCTTGAGCTCTGCTACTTGTGTCAGTGCCTGCGCGGTCTTCTCCTTGATTGTGTCCACTATCTGGACTGTCACTTCGTTGTTGATCAATCATGCACATTCTACCTGGTTTTGTGCTATCTTTGTCTTAGCTTCCTTTGCATGTGCCAATACTTATGTTACCTTCTCTTGTAATGGCTCCATTTGATCCTGACGCTCCTGTTTCTATGTTTGTGCAGTGATGAGTTATGCCTATAGCTTCTTCATCTCCTATTTCCCTTTGAAGCATTCTGGGATTGGTATTTTCTTCTACTTATGCTTGAGCTCTTGGATCACTACATTGATCCTTTCCTCTTCCTTGTCCCATCATTGGACCTGCGGATCCTCCTCCAATCTAGTCCAAAGTTTCACTGCTTTGTCGAACAAATTAGTTGTGGTGCTAACTTTTTGCTCTATCTCCTGCAACTACATTGTTGCTTCATGCTTACTTTACTCCTAGACTACTGGTGGAGTGGTTGGTATGAGATATTCTCGAATATTCTCAATCTCCTTCTGATATTGCTGAGTGGCCTACCCAACATGCTCAATATTTTCCACTACTGCAAGTTCATTGCCCTGCACGGTGTTTGTAAGATTCTCAAAAATTCTTCCTACTCTTCGTTCGAGTTCGTTCCTGCGTTCTCTTTCCTCCTGAGTTTCGAACTTGTCCTGCTCACAAAATTTTTCCAGCGTCTCTCGCTTCTCGGTTGCTCACTGTAATTCGACTAAGTCTTTGTGTGCACGAGACTGTACCTCATGGTCAATGCTAACCTGCAACTTTTGTAGTGCGTTGGATGGCATCCGCCTCGAGACCAATTGGATGTGGCTTAAATCCTTCAAGGGTTTCTACCCAACAATTTCATTCATGTGAAACATACTAGGTGTGATGTATAATGTTTCTTTTGCGTGTGGTAATTAGTGGACTGGATCTCATTCTTCTACCTCCACTCTTTCCTCGGTTTGTGGTGTTCATGGTTCTATGCCCTTGTTGTTTCTTACTATCTTCCCTTCCTCAATTTGTTTGATGAGTTGTTGTATGTCTGCCAACTCCTCTTGGATCTTGTCCCTATGACATGTAACATGGTCAAAGTCCTCAGCTAGACAATCCTGGACCATTCTGGCGATCATCTCCCCATTGTCATTCGTGATCATATATTTTGGTAGTGTTCGTTGTGCCTTTGATTTCTTTCACGCACCTCCTCTCTATGTGGTTGGTCTCTTATTTCCCCCTGGCTCCTTTATGTTGGGATTTGAGGTAGTCTCCTGCACTCCCTCAGCCTGTTCTATTGTTCCCTGGTTGGCTATGTATTCTCCTTCTTCCCCTTATGGGTCCCTGTCTTCTTTGGCTCTTCATCTTCTTGTGTTGGTTTTCCTTGGCCCCTTCTTGGCTTCTTGGGCACTTGTATTTCTGGAGGTTGCGTTTCTCCCTGCTCTGCCTCTTCCTCTGCTATTCTTTCTGGCACTTCCTAGGTAATGGATGGAATCCTCCATTCCTCAAGCCATTCACTGATGACCTTGTCAATATCATCCTCTGTGATGCAATAACACATCTATAGCATCTGTTTTTCTAGATCATTATTTGCCTATATCCAAATTGTTTTTTGTGTTGCCTGGAATTTGGCCATGTCCACATATCGCACAACAACTTCTGGTGTAATTCTCCATGTCTTGGAGATGGGTTCTTGTAGGTCACATAGGTATCCCTCAGAAATGGATCCATTCGCCTTCTTCCTCCTCGAGTCTAGCCTAGCTCTGAGAAACAAGTATCTCGCTCCCTGCGGATTTAGTCTGGTACAAAACAATACATACCTTGGCTCCTATCATCCCATGAAGGCTATTAAGGTAATCAACCATGAGTAGTGGAACTTTGTGCCTAGGTCCTGTGCATCCTTGGAGTCCTCTAGGAACAAGTTCAATAAGTATCATTCCCAACTCATTGAGTTTCCTTATGTGCACTAGGATGCAACTACAACAACTCTAGCTGGGACTTCCTCCTTATGACATTTTCTTAGCATCTTGCAAGCTAATATTTTTGCGCCCAATTGTGTGGTTGCATTGTTGATCCTTTTGATGATTATCCCTCTTGTCTCCCTGGCAGTGCCATACTTCTTCTTCATCTCTTCTACTAGCACTTTCTCCTTGGTTTTTTCATCCAAAAACAATGCAAGATCCATACCTCAAATTGGTAAACCTGTTATTTGTTCAATAAGCTCAACGGTTATGGGGACGGGCTTGTCTAGCCAGATATCCCTTCCATGTGTAACTGCTAACAGTTGTTTGATGCATGTTGTTGCATTCTGGCCCCTGCCAAAATGTTGTAGGTCTAGTAGACCTAGAATTCCCATTTTCTCTAGCCCAGTTGACCACTGGTATGGTTGGTTGATCGGTTCTCCAACTCGAGTTATACCCGTGGTCTATGTAAAGACCCTCTGTGAAAGTTTTGGGAACTTGGTTTTGTCTACTACATCTTGGTATGAATATTTGAGCTTCCCGACATGCCCCAGTAGCTTTGGCCCTATCTGTACCCCAACTGGTATGCGTAGTAGAACAATTTGCGCTACAGGTTTCTTGCGAGGTGACCTTGGTATTTGTATTTTGTATTTCTGTTGCAGTGGTGGCTGGCTCGAAGTTCCAGCGGATTTTGGTTTCTCCTCTGTAATGCATTCCGGCTAAGATGAGACATTTTCACCCATCTCCCCTACTGGGTGTTCTGAGATGGTTGTTTGAGACTCATCTAGTTGCACTGTTGTTGTCGGCTTTGACATCGTTCCATTGAATTTCAGAGCTACTTTTGTCTTCTCTAGTTGCATCTCTTCCAGGGTTTCTGCTTCCTAGTTTTATGGCTCCTGCGTCGTTGTTGGCATATCTATATTCATGGCCTCTGCTGCTGGCTATTGTATTTTCTTCAATATCGGCCTGGATTGTACTGGTATAGTTTATGGGGATGGGATTTCTTCGACATTGACGACCTCTGATGGTTGGTGTTCACCTTCTTCCAACAGTCCTCATGACCTAGTTTGAAACCTGGTTGGTCTAGCACTCTGACTTGATTTTTTTGGCTTCAGTGGTGCCATAACGGTGACTATCGAACATTCACTGGGTTCGAATAACTTTTATGATCTCTGTAGCCTCGCTCTGTGCATTCTAGTTTCTATTTCTCTCCGTCTGTTCTCCTTTTGTGAATAGACTAGTTGCTCACGTGCTCATGTGTTGTATCGGCTTCCCATGAGGCTTTTCTAGGATGGTTCCTCCATTATGGTTTTAATGCACCATAAATGCGGGTTCAATGCATATCCGATGATTTTTTACTTTCCATTACTTCTATTTTTTTGACTCTGATTGGTGTGATTAATGTGGTGTCCCATCGGTCCTTTCTGTCCTTTAATTTTGCCTAGTGTTGTCTTGTCGTACTACTTTTGTCGACTTTCCTTTTCCCACTTGTTTCCCTTTTTTTGTGACAGTTATCCTTTGCCGAATTTGTTTTTCTAAACTCGTGTGGCCTTTCTACCTCCAGCGTCATGCATCCACTTTGGTTTTGTTTCCTTTTTGTTCTCTCTCTTTTATTTTTTTTAGTAGATGGTTGACTGTCCTTGTATGGATTCATTCATCTCCCGTTGATCATTCCTATGAGTTCTGCACCTTCTAAATCTCTTAACTGTACAACTCCTCCATATGTGACATATTTTACCTTGTATGGTCCTAACCAATGCATTATGAGCTTTCCCGGGTGTTGAAACGATTTGTTGTCATACATCAATACTAGATCTCCTTCCTTGAACGTTTTCTTCTTGATGTGTCTATCGTGCCAAGCCTTGTATCTAGCCTTCTAAACTTGTTGGTGGAATCCTACTAAGATTTGGTCTTCCTCCATGGTTAGTAACTGATTTAGTCTCTCCTGTATTTCTCCTCATTCAGTCATTTGTGTGATGGCTGCTACGCGCAAGCTTGGTACTAAGAATTCTAATGGCACCACTGCTTCTTGGCCATAAACCAGTTTAAATGGTGTGTGCCCTATCAAATTTTTACATGTAGTCCTATATGTCCATAATATTTTTGGTACTTTTAGGTCCCAATCATCTCTTTTGACGTTACAGATCTTTATCAGTGCGTTCTCCAGAATTTTGTTGAAGGCTTCCACTATGTCATTTGCCTTTGGATGATATAGTGTGCTCCTCTAATGATGGACTTCAAACTCTTCAGTCATCACATAGATGGTGTTGTTTACGAAGTGTGTGCCTTGGTCACTCATCAAAACTCTTGGGCAACCAAATCTGGTGACTACATGTTCAAACAAAATGTGTTTTGTTGTTTCCGCGATGCAATCTTTTACTAGTGCGTCTTCCGCCCATATTGTTAAGTATTTCATCACGGTGATAATGTATAGAGCTTGTGTTCTTTTTGCGGGTGGGTTGATTGGTCCCACAAATTATATTGACCACTTATCAAATTCCTATAATGTTACTAGTGGTCGTAATCGAATCTCATCCCTTCTGTTGGGCTTGCCTACCCATTGACAGACATCGCATCCTTGACAATACTCCTTCGAGTCTATGTGAATCGTTGGCCACCATAGTCTTGCGCGCAATACCTTTTGCATGGTATATTTACCTTCATATTTCCCTCCTGCTATTCCCTCATGGGATTTTGCTAATACTCTTGGTATTTTGTGTTCTAACACGTATCTTTGCAAGATGTTATCTGTGCCCATATTATATAAATGTCCTACAATCAGTTGATAGTCGGTCGCGTCGACTACCAAATTTTTCTTCTACACGGTGATATATTCTTGCGGTGCAGTACCTGTACTCAAGTACTAAATGATGTCTATGAAGTATTCACCAACAATATATAGTAAGAATGGTTGTGCATATGGAAAGTTGTCTTATAAATTCGTAGGTTCTTCTCCATTCATGACCCTTGATAGGTGGTCAGGTCCTGTGTTCAATTTTCCTGGTTTAACTATTACTTCCAAGTCAAATTATTGAAATAGCAGTAACCATCGACAGATTCTCACCCCCAACACTAGCTTGTTGACTAGGTATTTCAAGGCTAAGGGATCTGTGAACATATTAAAGTGTTTTCCCAATAAGTAATGCCTGAACTTTTGTAGTGCATAGAGCATGGCTAGGCCTTCTCTTTCTATAGTGTTATAGTTTTGTTTTGAGTCAGATAGATTTATTATTGCAAATTCTATCGGGTGATCCAATTCTCCTGCTACTAGATGCACCAAGATAGCTCCAAGTGCTATCGTTGATGCATCTACATGCACGTGGAATGTCTTCTCCTAGTCTGGAAATACTAATATCGGCGCGGTAACCATCTTTTCCTTCAAGGTATCCAGATTGTGTTGACACTCGTCATTCAATTGAAACTTTCTATCCTTCCTTAGCATCTTTTCCATCGGTCCTGTGATCTGCGCATATCCTTTGATGAATTTCCTGTAGTATCCTATGTGTCCTAACGTCGCTCTTAGCTGACAGACTATTTTTGGTGCTGGCAAGTTAACAATGATTGTGATCTTTAACGGATCTACTAATGGACGTTGTTTGCATACTATATGACCTAATAGTATCCCAAACGGTGTTCCAAATATGCATTTCTTTATATTCAATGATATCTGGCACTGTCTACATCTTTCTAACATCAGTCGTAAAAATTCCACATGATTTTTCAATAAACTATAAACTGTCCAATCGTCCAGGTAGACTTCAAGAAATTGATGAATGAATTCTTTAAATGTTGTGATGACCACTCTGGAGAATATTATTGGTGCATTATTTAGTCCAAATGGCATGAATGTGTACTGATAAGATCCCCATTATGTCACAAACATGGTTTTGTATATGTCCTCCCGTGATATCATAATCTGATGATAGCTTGATAATCCATCGGTGAATGAGTAAGCTTCATGTCCTCCCACATTCTCTAACACTTCATCCGTGAATGGTTTAGGGAATGGGTCGTGCAAATATGCATTGTTCAACTTCCTTAAGTCAATGTATATCTTGATCCCTCCTTGTTTCTTGTCCTATACTACCATTGGGCTTATCCATTCTGACTCCTGAACTAGTTCTATGATGTCTGCTTCGAGCATACTATCGATATCAGCTTTGAATTTTTGTTTATATATTGGCTTCAATATGTAGGGTCACTATCTAATAGGTCTCACATCAGGTCTGAGTGGTATCTTCATTTCTCCTATTTCTCTGGATATACCCTTCATCTTTGTAAATCTTGTGGGAAATAGGTCATTGTATTTGCGCAACAACTCTGTGATACTTTCTACTGTTTTCTCATCCCAGTAATCCCTAATGTTGGCCATTTTGGGCTGCTCAGTTGTCTCGATGTTAAATTTCTTTACCTTGATCGGCACATAAATGAATTTGTATTCTATGGGTGGGCCTTCCATGTCTCTTTCTCCTTCTACTTCTTCGATCTGAATATCACACAAATCATCTTCATTCAGTGCTTCCTCCTATACATGGTAACATGCCAACAGGTCCTTGATTGTCTGTTTGTTCCACTATTGTTCTTCTATGATCAATTGTACTTTTGGTTCTTTGAAGAATATTACCCCTCTGATCCATTTAAGGGCTGCATCTATGTTGGGGTTCTCATGTTCAAATGAGAAAGTGATAGAAAAATTGTGTTGCAATGTCGTCCAGGTCGCAGGTCCCTTGCACAATTCCTAGTTTGTACACCAATTTACTAGTATGCCCTCTAGAGTGTGTATGAAGTAATGAGGCCATTCCTCTGGGGGTTTCATTTTCCACAATGTTCTTCACTTCTCTAAGTGTCCCGATGGTGTCCCTTTTCCTTCATACTTCTGTTGTTTGTTTTTTTTCTATTATGTGCCGAACCTTATGCACAGTAACTGCTTATATTGGTACCAATATGTGATTGTCTCCTTGCGTGTGTCCCACCATCTTTCGGGTGTGGCCTTAAGTGCTAATTCAAGTGCTAACAGTCTCTGGTTCTCTAATACTACGTCTTCATATTTTTTCAAGAATGTTTCCAAATCGTTTAGTCCAAGGAAACTGGGTGGTTCCCTAATTTATGTGCCTACCCATCTTACTGTGCGGTCTATTCTTGCACATATTCGCGTGGATACTTCATGTAGCCTCTGCTGTCAGTTCTCTAAAACAGTGTCCATGTTTGTTTCACATGACATAATGCTCCTCCAACTGAGTACCCCACCTGTAGTTGGGTTTACAAAATCCTCATCGCGCACAAGTTTTTCTGTACAATTGGTCGATTTCCTCTAAGTCTAGGCAAGTAGGTTCTACACACCTCTCCCCTTCTGATAGGTCTAATGGTGCGATGAACCTATATTCTTCGGACTCAAATTTCATTTTCATGGTTTTAAAACTGATTATGGCTTGGTTGTCAAATGCCCAATCCAGACCAAGTAATGTTCGATACGATGTTGTGCCGTCCACTATTTCAATGACTTCAAAGTCTACTTTAGTGCGTACTCCATCAAGGTCTACGGTCACTCCTTTAAGTCTACCGATTGGTAGGACTCTATGCTAGTTTTCTAGTTTCAATTGAACAACTGAGTATCCTAATGTTGGCTCTCCCATGCATTTCCATGTCTTATTTAGTAATACATTCACTCTCAATCCTAGATCTAGTATTATGTCTCCCATATTGAAATCCCCAATGTTAGCATTCAATCTAAATTCCCTACTTGTTATTCTTCTTGTGTGTAGGTGATTAACTATTTTTGGTTCTAGATTTTCTTCCATCTCACTGCTACATTTTTCAAGTATGTTTTGCAATAATTTCACAGATGATGGATCACTTAATACCTTTACACATGATTGCAAAAATCCTTTGATTTTACTTACTTGTCCCATGGGTTGCATCCCGTTGGTATGATCCAATGATCGAGGCATCTCATATTCTAGTGCTTCCTTGTCTTGTTTCTTAGTTGAAGTCGATGACATGTCATCCTTCTGAAATTATTGTCTGGTTTTCTTGAATATCACCTTCTCCTTCTGCACGTCAAACTGCTTTTTTGGTTCGGTGTTCTTCTTCACCCACTGATTTTGTTCTGGTTCCCGTCGAACTGCGTCAGTGCCTATTTTAGCTCCTCCATGAGTGACTATGTTGATGTTTCATCCTTCATCCCTTGCTTCGGATGAGATCCACTGATCATTCGGGTTGTTCTTATTCCTCTTTTCCTGAATCTTTACTAGTAAGGTCAGACATTCCTCTGTATCATGGTCCGATGCGCGACAATACATACAAGTTGTTGGTGGTAGTGGACATTCTCGTGAAAAATGTCCTGGTTGTTGACAATTATGACATGTGACGGGTCCTCTACCTCATCAAAAACCTCCTCTAGCTCATCCTCCTCCTCTGTAGCCTGCTCGATTGCCTCTCAATGCGTTATGCTATGGCACCTAATTATATTGTGCAGTATTGTACTGAGGCTGTGTCGGGTTGTACTGCAGATGTGTGTTGTTGTACGATTGTGGTGTAGTATTATATTGTTGTTGTGCATTGTTGTATGGAGATGGGACTGGATTGAAATATGGCATTGCTTTCCCAGTCATCATCTCGACATGTACTCTATATGCATCTGATGTCCTTTCTCGCATCAACTCCATATTTCTACAATCTTTATCGTCATGGTCCACTGAATTGAAAAAGGTGCAATATGAATTCTTTAGGACTGTCTGGTATTTATGCATCATCATGCAGTGATAAGGGTCGTGACTCGGTTTCCTGCATATTTTGCACCATAGTCCTCCCAGTGGTAATGGATTTGGCATACCTTCTTCCATATACTGCGCGAATATTGGGCATTCGTTCTTGTGGTGTTCTTTCATCCTACATGTGGTACACCAAACGACTTCTCATTTTTCCTTGTTCTTATTTTGGTTCAGTTGAAATGTTAGATTCTTCAAATCCTCCTTCAATTCCTTGATCACTAGGTATGTCTGTTGGTACTAGTTCTCTTCCAGTTGCAAGGCCACCTGCAAAGCCTCCGCCTGCATCTAAATTTGTTTTTGTCGTAAAGGGTATTTTAAGTGTGGGAGTAGTGAGTTGACAAATAGGTGTCTATGTTGCATATCAGCCATGAGGTATTTAAACTTTCCCATTAGTTGATTGAATCTCTGATCGATCTCCCATACATACTCTCCCTGTTTTTGTCTTATTTCGATCATCTCATTCATGTACTGATCTTCTAATCTCATCTTCTGGAACTCATTTATTAATAACTTCTTAATGTCGTCCAGTGTCCTTGTCATCCCCGGGGCACTATTTGTGTCTAGACCCATGTACCAGTCTAGCGTGCAGTCTCGTAGCATAATAGCTAGATATGCGAGTTTGGTATCTTCATCAGTGATATGTTTTGCGTCCCAGATCTTTGCACAAATGAACAAGTGATTTTCAGGGTCTTCTGTTGCTTCTCCCTGAAATTCTGGTAACCTGATGGTGGGGTTGTGTCCTGCCATTATAAATATTGAACTACTACCTCCTCCACGAGGTGTAAATACTTGACTACTGCTACCTGGACTGGCTCCTCCAGTTGTTTCTCCTTGTGTAGATGTACTTCGTGATGTCAGACTTCCTCCAAATTTTGTTTTTCTAAACAGTGGTGTTCTCTTTGGTGTATTAGTCGCACATTGGTTTATGGGTTCCACACTAACATTAATATGGATAGGATGGCTACCTTCTCCTCCCACTCTTGGACCTCTCATATTCCTTTCATATGTTGCATGAAATATTTCCTCAATCTTCTCCACATCCCATAGATCCTCTACCTCTTCCTCATCACTCGTCAAGCCTTCCCTCACGGCTATGAATCTCTTCTTGGTATTCATATTGTATTGGTAGGGTACTCCACTATGCATCCTTCTCATTTATGCCAAGATCCACTTGATCTGGTCATCGTCCATCATGATCGTGTCCAAAGGTTCCTCCTCTTTATTGCCCTTATCCTTACCTCCTTCCATTCCTCCTCTCTCTATCAGTGCTCCCCCCCTTCCCCCATGCATGCAGGGAAGTTTAGCTGTCTGCTTTCATTGTCATTACACCTTTGTTATATAGTAGTATATTAATAGAATTATACAGTGATCGAATGTACCTTCCTCGAGTTCCATGCATAAGTTCATGCTCCATTGCATTGTATGACTTCGATGTGTCAACTGCAAACTCTATTATGAATCCTACCACAATACTGTCAAGCCAAAAGTCTATTGCGCGGGTGAATTTGTTGTTCACTTGTTGTAATTGCTCAATCTGTACTGGGGTCCACTCTGACTGTCGAATCTGGTTCATCGCATGGTTATCCTTCAACCTCATGATCCACTCCTGCAATAGATGTGGAAAATCACAGAAAAAGACTTCATGTAAATCAGTAAACATGTATTTGTCCAGATATTTGCAGGTTGTTCTTCTAGGGTTTCTATTGTCTTTCTGTGAAAACTCTAGTTCTTTGGTTCTCAACCAAATTTGTATTTCTTCTTTCCTAGGGTTCCACGGTCTCAACATTCCCTTCTAATGGTTGATCTCTCTCTTCTTTTCTTTGTTCATTCTTCTTTTCTTTTCTCATTCTTCTCGCTTGACCTATCTCAGCTACTCAATCTGCCTCTATTCCTACCAACGATAATGGAACCATTTGTTGGTTACTCTCCTCTATTCTAGTCTAATCTTCTTATTGACCCAGGGTTCATGTCTTTCGAGTTTCCAACAAATCCTCTAAAACTATCGGCCCTCCTAGTAAACCAGAAGGCAACACAACACACAAAATGCGTTGCACAGTCTCACCCGAGATAACTTTAATGGGTGGCTATAAGACTTATCTGTTTACAACCCAGGATTGAGTATGATATATGAGATCTGTATTCAAATCCATTTACTATAACTTGTGATTGTAACCTACTATTATTTTTGACTGTGCATTACCTTCAACAACTTATTTCCTTAATAACACAACCATATTTCATAACAATATAATAACCCATTCATTCATTAATCACAATATTTAACCACTTAAACAAGGATAAATATATGCATGCATTCATCACATTACACAGATATTACCATGGTTCACCCCCCCTAGGCTACATCCACAAAGATTTGGGTCTCGGCTCTTTTATTATGGAATTTCTACATCTACAACGTCGTGCGCTTACAATTCTCCTCAGATGGGTAAGATCTATATAAGGTGACCTAGACCGCTCTAGGCTCCTTAGCCTGCGATATAATCCTCAATATCTACCTTCTCTCCTCTCCTCTAGCTCAAAAATTTACAAAATAGTTCATGCCAAAACATTACATATCACATCAACTCATACATATCTACGATGATGAAAATCCAACTACTAACCAAATCGAAACAACTACAAAATCCCTCAAAAATACAGAACTCCAAACTCTCAAAAATGAACTTGTCAACAATACCTTAGTATCAGTATTTATACATCTTTGGCTCTTCAGCCATTAAACTTCATTACCAAAAACTTAACCCTACCGACATTAGGTCTTCCTCCCATGTGCGCGTGATGTTCCTCCATCTAGTTGTCACTTTCCTTGTGCATGCTTTCTTGCATGTGTGCATGCTGTGTTTCCTTCCAGTTGTTGCTTCACTTTCTACACACTTTCTTTCCCCATGATCATCCTTCTTTCCACTTTGTCCCACTGCCAACAGGGGGATTTTTCCTCTCCTAATGATTTTTTTTTTAAAGGAGATGAAATGTCGCCTTAACCAACTTTCTAATTCTCAAGATCGCTCTATGATGCGAGAGAAGAACATACTCAATTATCAAAGTTGATTTATAGTCTCAATGAAAGTGTTTTTATATGTGATAGAAAATGATCTCAACTTATATTTTACAAACCAAACAAGCCATTCATGTGGTAACCAAAGAAAAAGAGGAGAATATATGGTTCTTTTTACCTCCTAAGTGCCTATTTTAGCTAACCTTTCATATGGGAAAGGAGTCTAAGTGGAGTGCATTTACAAATTGCATGAAAGAAAGATTTTGAAGGTTAGGGGCCTTCAAATCATCACAAAAACCCTTACAATTTTTAAACTCTGTAAATATGCGTGGGTGTTGGCCCTTGACCAAGTTTTGAGGAACACTTGGTCATATTTGACCATTTTTGGGACTTCGACAGCTTGTCAAATATGGAGCGCAACGGGAAGCAGAAATCATGGAAGCTAGACCCCTTTTTGGGTTTTTGGGGATAATTTAACGAGATTGGGATGTCGGCCCAAGGGTTTACCCATGTTTAGGCCTATTTTGTATATATATATATATATGTTTAGGCCATATAGAGAGGGAGTGGATGATATATCTATGTGATGTAGGCTAAGTGCCAAGGGTTGAATCTGTGTGATCAAGGATTTGTGCATTTTATGTAAGACTTGTAGAGCTGAGCGCAAGTCCTTGTGAGAGATTGTAGAAGGGTTTGTGTTGTAGTGCAAGGAAGAAGGATATATCGAGCTGCGTAGATATTTTTTCCTATGGAAAGAGGTATTAGGATGGATATGTGTTGTAACCTAATTAACTGAGGCTAATAAAGAAGAAGACTTTGTTGACATAGCCCCAGGGTGGGGGTGAACCATGGTAAATATGTGTGTTGTTCTTTGTGCCTCGACCTAATGTGTTTGTCTCTTTATTTGCTAAGTGCTTTGATGTGTTTAGATAGATCTATTTATGCTTTGTGCTTCTGAGATATGAATGAATGTTATATCTGGTATGTAATATGATTAATGCTTGATCTTCCGAATCTAACCTATCCTGTTGTGGCTAAGTGTTGAATTATCTTAGATCTAAGTACATACTGTGATGGTCTGTGCTATTTGAGAAGTATCATGAGGGTTGAATATTGATGAGTAATCTATGCTAGGTGATTGCTAAGTGTTATAATCACAGATCTCTATCCCAGTTGAGGTTGCAGAGTCCTGAGTCTTGCAACCACCCCTGCCTCTACCTTGGGTGAGACTTCATCTGCTTCGCAGGTGTTGCCGAAAGGGTCAGTAGCTAGGGTTTTGTTAGTGCGTTGTTGTAGCATTGAACCCTGGGTTTGCCCCTGTGTCAACAAATGGTTTCGTTGCTAGGACCTGAAACTGTGATTGCTAGGAACTAAGCAGAAGAAGCTTTGTACAAAGATTCGTCCTGAAATTGTGAAATCTCTGTGCGTGGATCTATGCCCTAGTGCACAGTGATCCACTTGACTTAAAAATCTTTGTGCTAAAGAAGGAAGGATAGATCTTAAGGAAAGAATTCAGATCTATAAGAAAAGAGGTTGATACTAAAGAAAAGAAGTAAGATCTGTAAGCTATGTGCTCCGATAAAGGTAAGAATAGTTAAAAGTTCTTAGATCTAGAAGCTTTATGCCCCGTAGAAGTAAAAGAAGTGAATTTTTTTTTTTTCTAAAGTATGAATTTAGGTATGCTTGATAGATTTTGTCCTAGCTTGAAAACTAGGGCATTATTAGATGAAAGAACGTTTGATATGAATAGATTTGATAAGAATAATGAAAGATATGTTATACCTATGCATAGAAAGAATTTTTGGACTAACCAATGGATGTAGGATCCTAGAAATAATTTTTTGCAGGCTAGCCATTATGACCCTAGAAAGCAGTACAAGAAATGTTGGGGATCATTGAAGAGAAAGAGAGGATTAACTCTTTGTTACAGTTGCAAAAGACCAGGACATATTACAAAGGAATTACCTGGGAGAAACCCTAGTTTCCTCTATTGTAAGGCTATGGACCATGAAGTGCTGGATTTCCCTAGAATGATTGCTAGACTTGAAAAGATGAATATGGAGAAAGAAAACCCTGAAGGAAATCAAGAGACTAAGATTATAGAAGAACCCCAGAAAGAATCAGAGATTATGTTGCTAAAAATGAAAGAAACCCTGGATGAACATAAAGATGCCAATTTGTCAGAGATCTTCAAAGAAAAGGAGAAAATCGAAGTAAGAATAGGAGACTTCGACATTGATTTTTCTCTGGATGAGGGAACACAGATGAAAATTATGACAAAAAGTACTTGGGAAACCCTAGGAAGGTTTTCCATGGTTCCTTCACTAGAAAAAATAGGGTTGTTTAAAGGGGAAATGGAAACCCTATGTGGCAGGATTAGCCAGATAGCTATGAGTACCCATGGATCTTCGACAGAGGAAGAATTCAAAGTTATTAAATTTATTGAGGACTATGCCCGATTTCCAACTTTGTTAGGCAAGATTTGGATTGAAAAAGACCAGATACGGAGAAAAGAATAAAAGGAAACCTTAGAACATAAGAAGCAAGAACAAATGGAATTTATGACTAGAAAGATCGCCTACTTGATGGAAGAACAAGAGAACAGATCTAAGATATTAAACACCAGGGACTTGGATGTCAAAGATATAAGAGCGTTACCTAATCCATATGATGAAGGTGTATTACCCTTGGATCTGAAGAAAGAATCTCAACATCGCGAAGTGACTATGTTGAGAGAAGATAAGGATCAGAATGGAAAAAGGATGACCGAGACGAAGCTCTCTAGGAAGTGTTAGGACCACATATTGTACCTTTTTGCCCATACTTTTTGCCATTATTATACCCTGGATCACCTGTATTTAGACTTATACTATCAATTCATCTGATCATTCCAAGGTATACAACGTCCTTTCTCATCACTACATGTCT
>SNQJ01S0217369.1:0-15485 GCA_010110895.2 Picea sitchensis | reverse complement strand
GATTCATGGAGGGACCTTCCTGTAGTAGCCTTGGATTTCATAACCATTATTTATCATTAGGGCAAAACATTGAAGCAACGAGGGAAACCGACCTGCTAGTGGGTGGCTAAATAGGATTCAAGGCACGGTTAGGAGAGCCAAGAGGCAAATCGATCCCAGAATATACCCTCGCTAGATCGATCCCATCATTGCCTTAGCCGTATCTTGAGCCCACCATAGATTGGGTAGACAAAAAGAGCCCCGAGGAGAGCCCATAGAAGAGGCAATACAACGGCTTCATCGCTAACCCCCAACTCTTCTTCACTAACTATCCATTTATTTAAAGAGGGTTCCAGAGAGATTTTGCTCGGCGAATTAAATCGCAACGAAAGACCCCCAAAACACAGAGAGTAAACACCCAAAATACGAAGAGTAAAAACATAAGGCTTTTTCCTTCGCGCCTGCAGCCCGAGCGCTGACAGTTTTCGCAGAGACCAAGAAGGTCGTCGTCGTGCTCAAGGGGACTTCGCAGGTCGAGGGTGTTGTCAATCTCTTGCAGGAAGAAGGCGGTCCCACAACAGTTAAGGTCCGTGTGACAGGATTGACTCCTGGGAAGCATGGATTTCATGACAGTAGAGGATGACGATGAATTCACCCAGATCCAGGCCAATAAATTCTTCGAGAAAAAAAAAAATTAAAAATATATATATATATAGGATTTAGACCAACAAAAATACAGCGTCGAGCCCATGATACATCCAACTATAGAATATACAAAAATTCACGGATTCCAAATCCAACAAATAAACCAACACAAGCACAAAGCCCAATTTACCATGCAGACCATGCTCAAAGACATTACAGAGGAGCCCACGTGCACCACCAGCATAATACGTCCATACCCATACCCATCGGGCACATACAACCACCAGGAGAGCCATCAAACACCTGAGAAGCCATGGGAGAAGGCCATGGGCAGAGCAGCTAGAGTAAGGAAAACCCTTACCAGAGTGCAGAGAAGGGAGGCGGTCGAATGATAGGATTAAGGAAGGGTTGGACGCGTAGAGTTAGGGTTAAGAAAGAGAGTTGGGATACGTGTAGGGTTTTAGGGGGGGGAATAAGAGCCTGAGAGGGCACGTGGGCCTCATGCGAGGACCCACTGCCCAGGTAAAAAAAAAAAAAAAAATTGCTTTTTTGTTTAATATTTTTTTTTATATTTTTTTTATTTTTTATTTTTTATTATTAATTTAGGGTTAAATCTTAATGTTGTATCATTCGAATAATGGTTTAAATTATTTTAGTTTAAATTTAAATATAATTTAAATTATAATAATAATAAAATTTAATAATTTTAAAACATAATCTGAATATAGTATAAAAAGTTTATTCAACTCCCCAAGAGTCGACCTTGTGACCTCCAACAGCCCAAAGGCCCCACACATCAGCGCTTACCACTACACCATACGTTGGTTCTTAAATTAATTCAACTATACAGTTTAATTAAAATATAGTTTTTTTTTATGTTATGTTTTAAATTTTAAAATATTATTCAACTATAGTTTTAACTATTATGATTAATTAATTAATTATATTTAAAATTTATGGTTCAAACTAATTAATCACTTAACTAAAAACGTCGAGCTAAGAACCTGCAATACAACGCAATACAATGGAGAATGAGCGCATACGCACCATGCATCAAGTAAGAACCTGCAATACAACACAAGTCAATGGAGACTGAGCGCATAAGCACCATGCATCAAGTCACATGGAGGAGGAGCTCACGCGAAGGGAAATCAAGAACCCCATAATACAACACCCAGTTAACCACGATCGAGCTACCGAAATGTGAATCAAGACACAAAGTAGATTCTCATAAACGGATCAAAGGGCGACTCTAAACAAAAAACGGGTGATAAACAAGCTGCGCCAAGTCCCTCCACTCCATTCCACCGCTCAAAGTCAACGAGCAAATCTCAATGGACAAATTCGACAATGCCAACACTACACTCCAGGGAAAAGATCATGAGCCAAGCATCGGAGGATATTTAGTTATAGTTTAAAATTTAAAAGGGCTTAGACTAGGACAAGCGGGAAGGAGGGATGCATATGCACTAGAGTAAGCATAGAAGTGGCGGTGAGGCTAAGGCTAACATATACGGGCAAAGGGAAACCAATAGTTCTTTCAGAGGGGCTAAGAACGCTTTCAGACTAATCCTAACCCTAACTCCAGCCAATCCCCACGGAGTAATGTTCCGCTTACGGTGACAAGTAAAGAAAACTTACGCACTTTAACCCTATTTCTAGTTTGAGTAGCACCACCAAACATCGGAACTCACCCGCATAACTTTGGTTGATGCGTGTCAAGCATATTAAGATGGTCGACTCGAGGGAGTCGGTAAGTGGGAGCATCGTCGCAGCACCGCCAACACCGCCAGCCACCACCACCATCACCAACTATCCCTCATATCGCTACTGGCAGCTACATCAACGACTTTAAAGGGCGCATAACCGACAGGATCGGCGGAACCCCACCGCCCTGAGAATGGGTAATCCGTGGCGGTTGGCGATTCGTGGGAGGACTCTCCACTTGAAGATCAGCACAAGAATCGGTGTAAGATCAAACTTAGTGTTTGTTGAGGTCGCTACAAATAACGCCGGAAGCCCGGTTGGAAGGCATGAAAACGTGTTTTTTCCTTAAGGGACTATACCTCCAACTCGAAGGCGAAGATCGACATTTTTCGCCATATATCAATCTTTGAACCGGTGGGGAAACTCGAAAGACAATCCGCGACCTTACCCGCATACGCGATCTTTGGAAATTTTTGAGGAGAGGTTCATGAGGAAATATCTATCGGCATACTACGAGGAACACAGGTAGGGCATTACATGCCTTAGTACATGGAAACAAAACCGTAGAAGAATATGAGATCGTGTTTATGGAACTGGTCAAATGTGTGTCGTATATGGACAACGCAATTAACCACAAAAGTAGTGTTTCACTTACGGATTGACCTTAAGATAAGAGCTATGGTGCGATGTGGAAACCGCTCAAGAGCGGAGGCGGTGGAAAATGTGTGTTTACGCGGAAGAACACATGAACTTTACAGGGGGTACAAGACCGGCTACATTTCGTGATCGCCTGGGATTCAGGAAAGGCCCCGAGGACATTTGAGGTGGTTCAAGGCCACCGCCATACCGCGAATGTAAATTCGCCAAGGACAAGAACTGGCTGTGGATTCAACGGCGCTGGCAAAGATCTCATTCATCTCCAACGGTGCAAACAGGACCACAACCATATCAGAGAACAGTGAGCAGGGGAAGGGGATCCAGGGGAAGGAACTCTATCAAAGACGGCATTATCACAATAATGCACAAAGTTCAATCTCAGGTTACCGCTAGCGCGGGGACCCCATTAACAACGCGGATCGCCCAGAGTTACAATCGGTTCGCGTATAGAGAATGAAAGGCACCATGGGGAGAGCAAGAAGTACCACTATATTACGCGCACAGCAAGAAGAAGTAATAACCGCCAGTCAACATCAATCCATCGGTGGTGGTCATCAGTACGCTTAAATCAATATGTCAATGTTAAGATTTTGTTTGATTCTCGTGCGATGGTGATAGTTTTATATTTCACCATCTACATTAGAAAAGAGTGGGTTGGCAAACTACAAGCACGATGACTTTAAACAAGTCGATGGCTTCAAGGGAAAAACAAGTGATAAGACCTAGCGTCGATAATTAGGTTAGTAGACCCGGAGTGTGTGTACTACCGTGTTAAGCGTATACTGCCACCATTTTGGGGCATATGACCTAGTCATTGGAAGGGATTGGTTAGCATCTCATCAAGCTTTGGTAGGATTGTTTCGCCAGAAGAGGGTGCTTTGTGTCGATGATGAAGGAAGACCAATATAGATCCAAGGTGTATAGAGAAAGTGCTTACTTTATATCATCCACTATGAAGGTTAAGCTGGCTGCCGAGGCAAGGCGGGGTGTCGAATTTTATGAAGTGCTGAATGAAAGGAAGGGACCTCATTGGATCAATACCTAGTACTGTCAGAATTTAAGGATTTTTTCCAAATGAGTTACCAGAGTTACCTCCTAAGAGGGAGCTTGATTTTTACAATTGAGCTAAAACCTGTGCAGAACTTTCGCTAATCTCCAAGAATCTGTATCGGATGATAGTGCCGGAACTTTGTGAATCGCAAATACAGCTGGAAAGAGTTATCGACTTAGGGATACAAGGCTCCGTCTCACCCAAGCACTGAAGTAATTTTTTGTGGAAGAAGAAGGATGGATCCCACGATTGTGTATAGACTGGCTGTGTGACTTGAACTGCGCTACAAAGGAAAATAGGTAATCGACTCCACGAGTAGATGACCTTTGATCAGATGAGCGAGCAAATAGTGTTCTCAAAGATCATTTTTCGATCAGGGTATCATCAGTTCATGATTAAGGAAGGTGATATCCCAAAACGGCCTTCCGAACTCGGGTTGGACATTACAAGTTTGTCGTAATACCTTTCAGATTGACCAATGCGTCAACAATATTCATGAGCCTCAGAACTACAGATTCGGAAGTAATTAGACCATTTTGTACAAGTCTTTTAGATGACATCCTCTATCCTGCTCCAAGAATGAAAGAGAACATGAGGAACACTTCTTATAATAGTGTTGTCTTGCCTTAGAGAGAACAAACAGTATGGGAAGTTGTCGAAGTGCCTTCTTCCGCAGAGAGATCCAATTATTTAGGTCATATAATTTCTTGTGAAGGAATCTTTGTGGACCCGGAAAAAGTAATGGCCATTATGGCCGCCATTTAAAAAATACCATGAGGTGAGGAGAGCTTCATAATAGCGGTTGGACAGAGATTTGTAGAAGGATTCAAAATAGAGAGAAACCCACTACCACCTTTGGCAGCTGTGGTGGGGGCTGCATGAATGGACGTAAGAATGTGAAAGTATTCATTGAGCTTTTAAGAGGTTACTTTTCAACTAGGTGCCTAATTCCACGAAAGTGCTATATGGAAAAGGACTTCACTATTCAAGGTGACTGATGCCTCAAGCAAGGGTTGGGGAGTCGCTAATGCATGGAGGAGTGATAGCTTATGCTAGCCAAGGAAGTTGAAGAAGCACGGAAGAGTTATACTGCAACTCTGATTAGGAGTTAGCGTCGAATTCAGCTCTAAAACTTTGGAGGCACTATCTTGTTGGGCAAAAATTTGAGCTCAAAATGACCATCAAAGTTTAAAACACCACTTCACTCAAAGAGATTCAATGCTGTGGCAAAGGCTATGGAGGCTTTGAGTGAGTACGATTTTTGGTATTTCTTACATCAAGGGAAGGAAAATGTGGTCGCAGATGCCTGAGCAGGAGACCACGTATCTCCTCCTCGGTAACCTTAAAGGTCAATATGAATCTGAGGGAAATATAAGACAACCCTAGGAGACAGCTGGTATTAAAGGTTATCAAACCTCCTGAGCTGAGTGTATGAGACCTAAAGCATGAAGGATATAATCTGGAAACAAACATATTGTTAAGATATCAAGGGTATGACGTACATCCCCTATGGTGGGGATATTTGAAGCATCACACTCAAGGAAGCCCATAGATCAATTTACTGTGCGCATCCGGAGTGAAGAAGACAAAAATAGACATGAGGAAGCTCTTCTCCTAGGTAGGCATGAAGCTTGGATGTGTTCCATTTCGTCGCCAAATGCCCTGAGTGTCAACAAGTGAAAGCCTGCCACCATCACCCAAAGCAGTTCTTCCTACAACCACATGATGTCCCATGTCCAAGTGGGAAGTCATCTCATGGATTTTGTTGTGGGTTGTCGCTCACATCCCATATGGACACAATGCCTTTATTGTGATAGTGGATAAGTTCAACAAGAGTGCTCATTTCATTCAAGTTAGAGAAACTTACGATGTCAATGATGTGGAATGTTGAGGTTAGGCGAACGCAGATTTGCACGGGATACCTAATAAGATTATTTCAGATAGGGACTTTAGATTCATTTCTAGGTTTTGGATAAGTTTGCAGTCAGCGTTGGGGGCTCAGTTGGACTTAAGCACAGCTTGTCATCCTTAAACAGATGGGAAAATTGAGAGTATAAATCAAGTCATGGAAGACATGCTTAGGATGTATGTAATGGATAATCGAACGGTGGAGAAGTACCTACCTTTAGTAGAGTTTGCCTAATAATAGTTATCATAGTTCCATTGGAATTCACCTACGGCTTTTGTATGGGAGGCCATGCGTAACTGCTTGAGTTTTGGGAGGACTAGAAGACCGAGCTTGGCCAGAATTGATTCAAGAAATGGAGGAACAAAGTGATTCCGTGATTAGGTAGACATTAAAGGAAGCAATGTGATAGGGCAGAAAAGCCATGTTGATGCACACAGACCTAATCAATTTGGTGAAGTGGGGACACTGTGTTTTCATTCATATTATTCGATCATTCTTTCTCAGACGACGCACAGTACCATATCTTTCTCAGATTCTAACAACACCGAGCTAGTTGTTTTCAGTTCCGTAGTTTTAAAGTTTCACCATATTTTATTTATTCAATAGGTTATTGTTCACTGGATATCTATTGTTGTTCTCCCATGCATTCTCATGTTATTCAATATGTTATTCATTCTGTTCCGGCCATAACTGATCATTGGTGTCGAGCAGTGTTCTTCATTTTTTTTTGTGCATGTCACCGACAAGATTTGGGTACAAGAAGTTGGGACTGAATACAATAAGCCTTTGAAGATCTACTGCTACTGAAATGACAACAACTCATGGGGAATGAGAATAAATATGATGGAGTAGGAGATACTTTTAAATTGTTGCTCGAGGAAGCCCTTATGGAACAAAGGAACAAAATGATGGACAACTTTGCACGTATCCTTCAACGACTGCCACGAGACGGTATCTTCATCAAGAAGCCACACAACCCCCTACTGCTGCACACAAGTAAATTTTGATATTCCATTATTTGAAGGAGATGCGAATTTTTTATATAAATGGTTGATTATGCTCGAAGTTTGTTTCTCGATCCATGAATTTTTTTTGATAGGAAAATATTACTTTTGCACTCCTCAAGTCTGTCCCCCGTGTTAAGGATTGGTGTGATACTTAATACGAGCAAAGGGCCATAGAGAAGTTTGCAATATTTGCAGTCACCCCCAAATGTGATTCCTTTAGGGATTCCATTACAGAATAATACTACCATGTTGGAAGCTACAGGACCAATACGATGACCATGTCATACTTGCGTCATGAAAGGGACCAGACATTACCGGATTTCACAAATATCTTCCATACCCTGCGCACCAAATTGGGTATCAAAAATTCTGAACGACATCTGGTGCTCAAATATCGTGGCTTTCTACATAGATACATTCAAACATAAAAGGAGTTTTTGGACATTTCATCATTAGGTGTGGCTTATTGATATGTTGTAAAGATCGAGCAGAAATTTAAGCAGAAGAGGTGAGAGTTTGGATTTGCAAACTCCTCACAGTCAAATCAGGGCAAAAGCGACCCCAACCCAAAAAACAAGGGACAAAGAAAAGATGGCCACTCTCAGGACAACCTGTCCAAGCCACAACCCAAGAGGGGTAATGAGAATTCGAAGAAGGACACACGAAAGTGGTGTGAATACCATAGAAGTCCTTGGCACAACACCGAAGAATGTCTCTCCAAGTAGTCATTGGTGGCCAAGTTGAAAACTTCCGAGTTAGAGGAAGTTTTTAACTCTGAATCAAATCCAGAAAAAGCTAAGTGGATTATCAATGTCGAACCCAGTGCCATTATCACTACCACCAAATTCCAACCAAGTGAACCAGAGGAAGGGGAACACTTATTTCACTCACAAATGTGGGTAAAGGGGGCTCCGCTTCTCATTGTCGATAGCGGCAGTCAAAATAACTTGATCTCAGTAGAGTTAGTCAAGCGGTTGGACCTACCGATGACACTGCACCTGAAACCCTACACCATCAGTTGGCTTCGCCAAGGAAGATATCTTCGCTTCAACCAATAGTGTCATCTTCCCTACGACATCAAGCCCTTCAAAGGCGAGGTATTGTGTGATATTTCTCCCCTTGAATTTTGTGATGTTATTTTAGGCCAACCATATTTGTGGAAGTGACATATTGTGCATGAGTCTAGACCTCGTAGTGTTATTATTATTTTGGGTAGACAATTGTACAGGATACCAGAGGTAGAGTCACCTACCACTATTTCTTTAATCTTTTTTAACCAATGCAGTAAGGTCATTTCGCAAACCGGAAAGTTTGTCTTCTTTGTGATTCGTGCTCGCAGTGAGTAGAAGTTCATCGCCACATCCATGACCTCTACACAGAGCCTCTCTTTGCAGAAAAAGCAAGTGGATGGGATTGTGGAAGAGTACAAATACATCTTCTCTTCACCCATCGGGGTACTGAAACACTGCCAAGTCAAGCATCCAATTGTTGCATCTTTCCTTGGATGAACTAGGCAAAGTCATTGTTGAATTGGACATGCTCCGGGGTAAATTTTAATTTGATGGAAAATAATTTTTGGGTCCATTCCTAGAATCTCTTCATAGGACTAGGCGAAAATGTCACTAAATTATTTGAATAGGGAAGTATAAGATTCTATATATTCAGGGGAACAATCTACGCCTATATCGATGTCTTCCACCACCCCGGGTTTAACTGAAATATCAATCAAAATAGTTTTGGAAATGTTTCCCAAATTTCCTTCAGACAAAACAGGATATGATGTGGAAGGTACAGGGTATGGATCTTGAATATCAATCGAAATGAGGGTTTGTATTGGGGTGTCTTTCGTCTCTTCTTTGGGCAGGAAGACTGATCGACTGTGAGAATCGTCCCAAGGTTTGTCTTGCAAATTTGTGACTTTCATAATGTCTTAGTTTGAAGGGAGGACAATCTTGAGAAGGTCGTTTGACATTGAAGTGTGGTTAACCAAATAGGGAGAGGAAAACCGATCTAATTCCTCATCTAGTAGGAGACTAGAATGAGAATTGGGAGATTATCCTGTGGATTGTATCAATAAATATGCCAACTCCATTGGTGATAGTGGCATGGTGTCTCCATAAGATTCTACATTACATGGTTAAGGGATTACCTAGGGGTCATTGTAACCGATGGGTGTACCGGTAACCGCAGAGATCATATTAATGGAGACTATTGGGTTGATTTATGGTGGGGGAAGGGGAAAAGTCCCCATTAAAGAGGGATAAAGGCCTACCCAAATGCTTTTGCATCCCAAATAAGACTCTCCTACAAAAGGGACATTTTCATTAGGATTGATTCGTATGTCTGGTGTACAAAAGTCTAGTTGGTCTATACTGATGATCTTTCCTTGGTGGGGAAATTTAACAAGTTGAAAGATGATAGATGTAACAAATTTCATGGCGTAAAACCAGGTGCGACATAAAATAAAATTATAGTCGAGTATGGCATCGATCACCTCGACTTCTATCGACACAATTTTGCCTGCAAGTTCAACTCGTAATGAGGGGAGAATTCTGTGGGATTTTAAAAAATGTTCGTCAAAAGCTTTAAGGATGGTTTCAGATGTGGCGAGTTGGGGAGAACCAAGAGCTTTCCAAAACGTCAAGGACATGATGCATGTTGTGGTGCCTTCATCGAGCATTGTTCAGAAAAAATATTTATTGAGAGATCGGACAATGATTTGTAATGCCAATTGATGTGATAGGCGGGATTCATTGCAATTCACGTCGAAGGAAATAACATTGGATTTTGTAGGGTCAATTCTACTGATGGTTGATAATAAGGATTTATGTTGTGTAGGACAGGACTGCAGTACTTCGAGTGTCGACATGGAACAAGAGGCTTGGGAAGGATATTCTATGATATTATAGTGTTGGGTTGCCCGAGTGTTGGGATTATGTGTAGTTCGACGAAGTACTCCCTTTGGAGGGTGTATGGCAGGTTTGAGAGTTGGTTTCTCTAGTGTGAGAGGGCCACTAGGTGGGATAATTGAGGGGGGATCCTTGGGTAAAGAATCACTTTATGGAAAATCATAATTCTTGGCTCTAGTAGATATGGTTGTAGATTTAACAATCAAGATATTCATTGATGGGGACTCAGGGTTTCCACTTGGTGGGGGTGCTTGTGTTTGTGTGACAAGTTGTTGTTACTTGGGGGGGAAAGGATTTGTTAAAACCGCAGGTGTATAAGGGGATGTTCTTCGCTCGAGATATTGATGAATTTGAGAAAGAAGATGACAATCTTTAGTGAAATGATCCTCTTTACAAATCATGCATGGAAATTTAGCCTTTTGTTTGCTCTTTCCCTTATCATTGTTTTCTTGGGTTTTAGGGCCCGACTTCTCATAAGAGCTTTTCTTTTTCTTATTATTATTATTCTTATTTTTTCCTCCTGATTGTTGTGGGTTTTATGGTGTGGTTGATTGAACCGTATTAACCTCAGACGTTTGGGTAGGGGGCTTACTTGGAGTGTTGGTATTGACAGATGAGATGGGATTGGTAGCTTTAGTTGATTGGCTATGTTTCCCAAACATCTGACCAATTGTATCTATGGAAACATGACTGATCATACCATCGACGTGGGATCCAGGTGTTGGTTATGTTTGATCATTCGACGGTCGAGGAGAATTAGGAATTAGGTCGTATAATGTGCCAGATTGAGAGTATACCAAATCTAAATACTAGGCTCGATTGATGGCTTGTTTCTCGGTAACAACACCTCCCATGGCGACATATCGAGCTATAGGTGGAAAAAGGGACTTTGTGAACCAATCAACTAATAATTGATCTGGGATTGTGGCTTTGATTAATCATCGTCGATGCCTCAACTCATGAATGTGATCTGACATATGGGTGGAAGTTGATTGGTGTAACGAGGTTGAGAGCTATGTACCAGTCTCATATCGGATAAGTAATTGAAAGTGTGTCAAAACTTCCATGGCAAGGGAATTAAAGTCATCAAAGGAGTTACACAACCGTTCTATATACCATTTAGTTGTTGATCCTATGAGGTTTCGATGGAAAAGTCATAATCGAATAGAGTCGTTCATCAAGGAGTTTGAAGAACACCATAAATGGAAGGTCATTACATTATTATTCGGATCTTTGCCAGGTTTTCCGTCAAATTTCAGAATATCTTATGGAAATTTTGTAGGAATGGGGGGCCAAAAAGGGGAATGGCATATGGGGTCATTAGTTAACCATGAAAGATCTGGAAAATCTAAAGTTGCCAAGAATGAGATTTGTTTTTTTACCTATGGAGGTTGGTGATATGGTCCTCCTATGTGAGGTGGTTGTTATGGAGGTCCTCCTCCATAAGGTGGTCCTCCATGGGGTCCTCCTCCATAGGGTGGTCCCCCAAGGGGTCCTCCTCCATAGGGTGGTCCCCCAGAGGGTCCTCCTCCACAGGGTGGTACTCCAGGAGGTTTGCCACCATAGGGTGGTCCACCATGGGGTCCTCCTCCAAGAGGTCTTTTGCCATAGGGTGGTCCCCCAGGGGGTCCTCCTCCATAGGATGGTCCTCCAGGAGGTTTGCCACCATTGGGTGGTCCCCCAAGGGGTCCCTCGCCATGGGGCGGTCCTTCAAGAGGCTTTCCACCATAGGGTGGTCCTCCTCCTGGTTAAGTGGAAATTTCAGAGTTGACAAGTTGTTTATGTTGGTTCCATACAATGTTTGTTATTCCTAGGTAAGGGTGGCCTGATGGTAGGTTGGTGGTAGAAGGAATAGTTTGGCCCCACATTGGTTGTTGTATGATAGTTGGAGGTTTCCCCCCAGTTGATTGTTTCCTCCAGAGAAAGTATGGCCTTGTGGCTAGGGGTTGACCCCAGTGGATGGTTACCCCCAATCAAAGAAAGGTTGGCTCCCAATGGGAGGGTATTCCCCCATTGAAAATGATGTGGAAGTCGAGGGTTGCCCCCCGACTGTATGTTGACATGATATTTTCCCTGAGTACATGGGCTTTCCCCCAGTGAAAGGTTGTCTCATAGATGTTTGTTGTCCTAAACCCATTAGTTGACCTCCCTAGGGAGGCAATCCTCCCGTCTAAGGTTGATGTCCAAAAAGGTTGGGATCGCCTCGTAAGAATAGTGGGGTAAATAGAGGTTTCCCCCCAGTGGGGGGCGTAGAAGGTTGGTTTCTTGAGGGTGGCGCTAAGATAGTTTGGACAACTTGTGATACAGATGTCAATGTTGATGCTTGGGTTAGGACCACGTTGAGTGGAGCTTGTTTTAATGTTGAGTGTATAGGGGAGGGACGAGGGAAAGAAGTTTGAAACATATGGGATATGTCAGATGTGGGGGGATGAGGAGAGTGTGAAGAGGCATGTGAAGGATATCGATGCAAGAGTTTAAAAGTTGAGTCAATAGTTGTGTCTAACTGATTGAAAATGTTGTGTCCAAAGGGTTGTTCAGTAGTTTGAATAGAATTAGATGGACTAGAAACTTGTGGTGGTGTGGTGAATCCTTATGATGAGTGAAGTTGTTGGGATTCCATGTTCACGATATCTTCGTAAGGTACAAGTGGTAGACGAGGGTAATTGGTATCAAGTTCGGGTTCTCCAAAAGATTTTACCTGTATGAGGATGGGGCCAAGAGGGTCGATCAAGGGTGGATTGACAGGAGGGACAAAGCCTTCTTGAAAATTGGTTCCCTCTGGGTGTTCAATTAAAGGAGTAATAATACTTCCAGATTCAGAGTGGTTTTCCTCATGGATTTATTCTCAAGGATGGTCTTCGGGTGAATTAGGAGGCAAGGGTTCGTAATGTAAAGGAGGAAAACCTTGCATCCTCCGAGACCTACAAAAATCTTGGTCGGACGGGATTAAATTATAACAATGATACTCCTAAAGCCAACTAAAGGAAATAAACAACATGCACTAAGAAATATAGGAATCAAGCAAACAAATCAAAACTTCTCACAATGAGCTCATTAGTTGGTGATTAAATCCAACATCGCAGGAACATGTGATAAGGGGTCGGGGTGAGTGGGTGGATCAGTTACATTAGTAGCTTGCTTAACAGACTTACAACTTGGTGCAAGCTACCCAACGGTTTATCCGTGGGTTGGCCTCTAAGGAGCTCGAGTGAGTTTGACCAATGTCTAACCCAGGTAGAGTGAAGACTCCCCTTCACTGTCACATTTTGTGAAGACCCTAAATATTATGACAACTAAGGTCACCAACTCGCATTCAGCCTTCGGGCATTTACAGTCGACAGTCAGGTACAAAAGTATGGGCAGAATATCAAGTCCGAAATTCTCCGAGAAGACTGAGAACAAGACAACCGGAAAAAGATCTAGAGGACCCTGAACAGATTCGGGATTCAAGAAATTCCAAGACCAAATGAAAACAACTGATTCTCAAGAATAACCCCCAATATACTTTCGTTCCACTATGTTTGGTTAAGCCTTGGAGGGGTAGTCTTCATTTCTCTCCTGCACACGACCTCGTGTTTAGCCCCTGTGTGAGAGGGGGTTCCAGGTTATGCCTATACAAAGGTTGGATTTAAGCACTCTTTAATGTTCTATGGTTTGTTTTTGTGGTCTTGGGAATTTACTCACTTGTCTTAGTCCGAAAACCCTAAACCTAGACTATTGTTGGTGTTCTTAAAAAATAAGAGTCTAGTAATTTTTATTAACGTGTGTTTATTTTTAGAGTTTTTTTTTACTCAAAGGGTTGTGCAGAAGTGAAAATCGTGATGTGAAAGGACTCGCCTCCAAATAGATGCAAAAGAATGAAATTTCAACAATTCTCTTTTCGATGAATTCTATGTATGGGAGGGAGAAGAGTACTTTTCTTTTTGCTTCTTATGTAAGAGAACACCCTAATTCATACTGATTCACTTTTATTCTTGCAAATGAGAAAAAGGATAATTTTCCAACCAACCTTATTGGATGATTTTTGGAATTCTTAACCAAACACAAATTGTTTCAACCATGTTCTAAAGCACTCCAAATGCAATGTGTTTTTTTTTTCAAACTATATGAAAATTGAAACAAAATTATTCTTTAAACTTTWACTTTCGATCAACAATGTTCTGTAATGAATGCAAAAGTCGGAAGGAAGAAAAAAACATGAAAACTTTAAGCACACACAATTTTTCAAGACTAGATAATAATTTGAAGGGTTCTCCAAATATTTTGGGAAACAACWAGCATTCAAACTAATGAAAAGGAGACTTGCAGAATAAAAAGAAAGATTTTGCAAAAGAATCTTCTCAAACAGTTGTCAATGGCCTTCTACTTAATTGAAGGGATTAGACTAGATGATTCTAGTTGTACACATCAATCACATGAGATGACAGAACGAAGAAGATAAATTTCATAAATTTCAAAAGGATTTGAAATAAAATCAGTGAGACAGACCTAAGGCAGGTCTGGAGTGTTGAAGGAGACCAGTGGAAATGGACTTGGGTAAGGTTTTTGAAGGATAAAGATTCAAAAAAGGTTTTCAAGAGTATGGTCTCTCTCTAGAAAGTGAGATAGAGCAACCTGATCGCTCCCCAGTGAGAGGAACAGGGTGACCAGAAGGTATGGTCGCTCCCCCAAGGAAGGAAATGTGGGACCAAAAGGTCCCAAGCCGCTATGTGTACACTGAGATGGTGCGACCAAAATAGAGAAATGAAAAAATGCTAGATATGAATGAGATCTATCATATCCAAGGTGGAGGATTCTTCAACTAAACTCAGTAAAGAGTGCAACAAAGGTTGGCAATCAGATCAAGACACTTAAGTTGATGAATATCATAGAAAGAAAACACATAAAGGGTGTTCCCCAGTATGGTCGCCAATCTGTTGTAGGGATTTCGAGCCCTGTAGGAGCTGAGATCCATTAGGTTCTTCGTATACCTAAGACAGAGATAGAGGTGTAATCTATGGAAAATACAAGATCTTATCTATATGCAAAAGGCAGCTAGGAATCGTTATAATGAGGAAAAATACTTGATTTCTAAAGGTTGTCCCTACACGCTCTTGTTTGGTTTCTTGTGTGAATATTATTCCTGCTCCAAGAGACATCGATCTGCACACAATAAAACAAAATCCTTCCCAAGATCAAAGTAGATGCATACAAACCAATGACAAATATACTAATAGATTATAACACATAACTCTATTAAGTTTATCCAAATGAATATATGCAAGCAAATAGACAATTGAATGGAGGGAAATGTCCAGTACACCTTCTATTAATCACTAAAAGAACATTACAACTTACAAATGGAGAAGTTAATGCAACAGTCTCTTTCCAATTTCCTTGCCCAAATATGGTAGCCAAAGTAGCAGTATAAGTTTACTTGCTCTTTCCTCTCCCTTCCCATGAGAATGAATTGGTTTTTATAGGGCTTTAGGAACAAGGTCATATGGTTATTAGGATAAGATCCTGGAGCTCATAATGGAAACCTTATCGAGGATAAACCCCAAGAAATCAGTGGGAGGTCTGATCCATTGCAACCAAGTCCAAAAATGGGAGTTTCTAGGCTCTATCGCTCCCTACACACA
>SNQJ01S0217367.1:0-15399 GCA_010110895.2 Picea sitchensis | reverse complement strand
CATCCTCCAAATTAGTACCATAGGACTTCACACTTCTATATCTAAACTCCCCATCCACCGTGGGATTGATATAATCTTCCCTGCGCCTTGTGATTTGGTAGATATTATCAATAATGGAGCTCTATGCATCATCATTCATGGGATCATTATAGATGCCACCTTCATTTGGATCCAATGGCGCAATCACACATAGGGTGTGTATCTCAAACAACATCTATTGCTTCTTCATATTCAACATAACATTGTTGTTTAATGCTTAATCAATAACCAGTAGGGTAGGGTAGGGATCTGAGTCATATATGATCTCAATCACCTCAAAACTTGCCTTAGCCTTCACCCCTTCTATGTTCACTTCGAACTACTCCATATGTCGTATAGGATAGATTATATATTGATTTTCCAGCCGAAGATGAATGGGGGACCACACCAAGTTTGGTTTACCCATAAAATCCCAAGATTTCTTTGGCAAGATGTTCACATCGGATCCTAGATCCAACATGACATTGTCCATATCATAACTTTTGAGTTCAACCGTCATATTGAAATATATTCTTGTGTGCTTATGTTTACTGACCTAGCACACATCCATTTCTGGTAGGGGAGATGATATGGCTATAACTATCCCTTCTTCCCCCATGCATGTTGCTAGCAGGTGTGTCAACTTTCTTGCAACATTAGGATCATTTAACAGCGTCAAACAACATCACGAGAAGTTACTTACTTGATATTTGATTTCTTCTTCATCACCCATGTCATGCATTGCTTCTTCTTGCGTTGTGCACTTCAACTAATCGTGCATGTGCTCCTCTATTTCCCTTTATTTAGCTCGTTGTAATTCTTCTTGTCTGCAGGATTTTTCCAACGACCTTTGTGTTGCACGTTGTATCTCCTCACGCACACAAGCTTCCTCCAAAAACCTCTATGTGGCGCACTATAATTCTTTATGGACTCATGATTCTTCTAGTGATCTCTATGTGGCGCATTTCACCTCCTCACATACCTGGGCATATTCTAGAGACCTTTGTGTCACACACTGTAACTCTTTTTGTGTTCTTTTCTCCTTTATGGCCCTCTGCGTAGAGCACAAACATTGCTTCTGTTGTGTAGCATCAAACGTAGGGGGAGGTTGCACTACCTTTTTTTTTTATCTTCCCCTCCATTCTTTGTCCCAAGATTTCTCTATGCTTGAAGTACATTCTTTTCTTCTCTCTGCCTCAGGTTATCACCCGCACATCAACTTCCTCATCGATTCCTTCTTTTGATTCCCGCGTAACTCTGCAGTTACCATGTTGCAGTGTGCCTTCTTCTCTTCTCACTTTTTCAAAAGTTGGGACAATCCTTTGTGACATGCTCAATACAACACGTGCGGTTTGGTGCAAAATATCGATACATGGCCTATCTCGCCACAATTAAAACAAATGGGGGGTCTTCCTCAACCTCCTCCATATCCTTGTCCTCGACTGCATCCATATCCACCCCTAGGACCTCTTTGGTATCCACCTCTCTCAATGCCTCCATAGTCACCACCCTTCTGCTCTTCTTGAACCTGAAAGACATCATGGGTGTGGTCCTCTATTAACTGTAGTGACCGATAGTTGTTCACATCATGCCCCATGGATTTTTAGAATTCACATAATGGAGTATGGTGAGTCTTCTGATATTTCTCTAGTTTTGGACAACGGGGTGGGATATGTCCCCACTACCTACAAATATCGCAATATTCCGTTTGAGGCCCAGTCATAAATGGATTTGACACACTCATCGCTAGATAATTACCCAATGCAGGACAATTTTCCCTGTAGTGACCTTACAATCGACACATAGTACACCATATGTGCTCATGCACCACCTTCGCCTTTTCCGTATCTTGCAACTACATTGTCAGGTTTGAAAATTGGGAGTGCATCTTCACCAATCTTGTTGATGTTTCTCCCCCTCCTGGTGTAGCCTATAGGCACATCACAATCTCCACTGCCTCTGCCTAAGTAGTCACCTTATGTTGGGTAAGTGAAACTCAGATATGGGGATGTTGCCCTACAATGAACCATTCGTTGTCCGGAACATCCTAGATCTGGAACGTCAGCCTATACAACAAGATCTTAAACCGTTGGTCATAATCCCACATGGTCTCTCCTGGTTGCTGCTTGATCTCCTTAATCTTTGTAATGTAGTTATATTCTAACTTAGGATTTTATAAATCCTTAAGCAAATCTCTCTTAATTTCTGTCAGCGACTTCGTCTGTCCCGCTGGTGTAGTTTCCTTGTACTTCATGTACCACGTCAAGGATCTATCCTTGAAAGTAGTTTCCAGTTGTGCAATATTTGATGCTTCGTCTGCAGTCCTCTTCACAAACCATATAGCCTCACACATAAATGAATGTTGCTCTGCCTTATCCTTACACATCCCATGGAACATAGGTAGCCTCATATTTGTATCCTGATTCACCATTCTCAATCTAGAACTGTGTCCTTTGGACTAATTGCCCAGTGTTGGGGATATCGATACTATTAATCTCCCTTACGAAGCATTGTTGACTTCGTCCTCTTCTTCACTTGTATTTTCTCTCCTTTCTTCTCCTACCCCTTCTTCTACTCCTATTGCTGCACTGTCTGCTATTCTTTCCTCTTGGTTACAAATGCACAAGGGGGGTGGTTCAAAGGTGGGGTACCTCCATCTTCTCCCATCATTTCTTGTGAGGGAACCTAGAGAGTTTCCTACCTGCATCCATGCAAGACCATATACTATCACTAACTCCTTTTCCCCTCCTCGTGAGGGACCTTGACCATCCTCTCCTACTTATGTGCCTCTACTCTGCGCTTCATCCTCCTTTGAAGTAGTAACATCTCACAACAACCAAGGGGGTGAGACTTCATCTTCTATGCCCCTACTACCACTACTTATGGTATCTTCATTGGATACCCTACTCCTAATGTCACACCTCTTCACTGACGTATCTTTATCTATGCTCCTCTCTGGCACAAAACTCTCTCCCACACTTCCTCCTAGTGCAGTCTCCTTCCTCTTCATTCTAGGCCCGACCCCTCATATTTCACCCTTTTCTACCTTCTTTTTGCTCCTCTATTATGCTTTCCTTCTTAACTCAACTCGTCTTGCTTATCTTTCGACTCTTTCTCTTCTCTGCTCCTTTGGGTCCATATTTCCCTCACCTTATCTTAAAAACTTCTAGATCCTCTCAGTGGACTCAACCATCCTATCAAGCTCCATGCACATCAACCCTTTCTCCGCGAGCAACATCTTGATCCACATTGAGATTTCTTCCAACAACCTTTTCTGAGGACCTTCAACAAATTTTATTTTAGCCTCAATGAAAGAATCACTATATTCTACAACAAACACAATAATGTATCCATCCTTCACTTGAGCAAACCATAAGTCGATTGCTCAATACAATAAATGACATGAATAAAACATATTCATCCATTGAGCACATAATCAATACAATAAATGACAAGAATAAAAAAAACTTATATTATTTCCATTCAAACAATGGCATACATGGACCAAGAGACTCATATTTCATCAGGAACATAGCCTTGCACTCTCCTACATTCTATCAGTCATGCATTTACAAGGCACCAAGTGCTTTCTATCAGAATCGGCCCATAGTGCTACACCGACTCTATTACAAAATTCTTACAAAACTTGTTCTAGCCACATACAAAACTAGACTTAGAACACTAATGAAAAACTAGCCAGACTCATTTCTCTTCTCTTCTCTGCTGTAGACCTCAGACTCTCCTAATTTTGAACTAATAGAACCCTTCTCTGTGTCTTCACTGCTCCTTTTTCTTTCCTTCTCCACTCTAGCGCTCTGTCACTTTCGCCTTTGCTCCACTCGCTTTGCTAACTTCCAATCCTGCATGCTTCTACCACCTGCATGCAACCCATGTATCCTTGTTGGAGTCGTGGTAGTATTAACTAATTTTCCATCTCATCCCTTAATTTTTCCATGATATCTCATGTTGCTTGAGTTAATCATTCAAGAATATTCCCGAATATGTTCTTCTTTATCTGGTGTGCATGCAATATCTTCTTAATTCCCGGTGCACATTGTGGAACTTTGATTGGCATGAGTGCCTTATTTCATCCATTGTGCAACTGCTGATGTGAACACAAAACTGTAGTGCATGCACAACTGTTCTTGTGTGTGCGCACGATATTCACATCCATGATTCAACATAATGGAGTTCTCTAAAGTAATAATTAAATTTACATATCGCTAATCATGGTGTTATATTGTATCATTTTGAAGGTTAATTATGAAATTGATATAATAACCCATGTTTTTGTAAAAAATAATATGTCACATATATGTGATAATGGGACTAGGAACAAGTTGAAAGAAAATTTGAATGCCTACATTTGAGTTTGGCTATGTGTTGTTGACATTGGGCATTTCCTTGGGTTATTTTATTGTACAAATTGTAATTGGATACAAGAGATTCAAACCTATAATGGTAATGATATTAGTTCTAGAGTCTATTAATCGAATCATATTTTTGTTGTCACACTATTTGATTCTTTATGAGATTAAGACTTTTTTGATAATGGAATATGTATTTGTGTTGTTGTTTCTAGTTTCATAATTTTTTTTTTTAAATTTCTAATGTTCAAGTGAATTTCATTTTGTATTGTTTCTTCCATTATGTTTGTTGTGCACTTTGAGAGGTATCTTGTAGGTACATCATATGGGATCAACACTAGTTCATGTAGTGCCCCACTTTCTTGTCAATTTCATAGTATTTTCATAATGGCCAACATCATTAGATATGGAGGTCATAAATCATATGGATCAAACAACATTGTGAAAACTCATCACCTTCTTATACATGTAATTTGGATATTACACAATAGGAGCTAAGCACTCTTCTTAGCCCCAAGGGTTAGCTCTAGTGGTTCTGAGCCAGACGTGAAGCTATCCCCAATGGAGGAGGTCACATGTTCAAATCTCTTTTTCCCTCTCAGGGTTAGGTCCCATAATCAGGGCTGACGGTTTACCCCGTTTACCATCCATGAAGTGGGGAAGTACTCGGGGGTTTTCCCGTGAATTATTACCTTGGAAAAAAAAGGAGCTAACCACTCTTCAAGTATGCACGCCATGTTATGTAGTGCAAAATGGGTAGCTGATAATATACGTTCACATGGGGTGCATGTATAGTCGTGTGGTGGATGAAGCATACTATGGCATCTGTGGTGCTTATGGTGTATCTATTGAGTGTGACATCTAGGTGGTGCAAGTGGCACAAAGTGTGTGCATGTGGTGGTTATTTCACAAGTATGTGTTGACTATAGGGTGCATGTATAGTCTTGTGGTGGGTGAAGCACAATGTGGCATATGTGGTGCTTATGGTGTAGCTATTGAGTGTGACATCTAGGATGTGCAAGTGGCACAATGTGTGTGCACGTGGTGGTTATTGCACAAGTATGTGATATGTGTTGTGTACGCTATGGTGTTAGTATGGTCATATAATTCTATATTGATATTGCTAATACTAATGTATGTGAGTTTCATGTAGTACCCTTAGCTCCCACACATACATTGTCACATGATAGGATGCACTGCACTATACATATAATATTGTGTAGAAAAATGCAAATGAACGTGAGGGGTTTTGGGTTGAAAATTCTCTAAGGAGGGTATGTGTAACCCAAAAATGACCACAGAGTAATATGTATAAGAATGATAAGTATTTATGGAGTTGACCTAAAAACCCATAAGTTATCACTTAACAAGGATGAAGGTAACAATAAATCCTTGTTGCACCACCTTTGATCCTTAAAACATTGTTAAGACTTGTGTTTAAATCCTTATATGCCACTTGTTATAATTGACGTGACAACATTGTGACACTTTTCAATGTATGGGACTCGACACTTGTTAAATTCACATTGTGACAAATTTTGTATTGGTGTGGAAATTGAAAAGACACTTATAAACAATATAAATTTTGGGCTCACTTTTTTAACGAGAAAAGTAAAAAATAGTTCATCCCACTACCATGGAAAATTGGGGAAATAACTGTAAAAAACATTACCCATATTGATGAAATCTCAACTCAATTTGATTTATTTAATCTTAAGAAAGAAAATGAAATCAAAGCTTTTGACCCCAATGAGTTATTCATGACACACATGCCATCAGAAAGATATAAGGTGTCATTTGCCAAAACATTCTTATTTGGAGAATAAGAAGGTGATAGTCAAAACCCTCAAGGGTTACTTGTGGAAAAATTGTGAGAAGATATTGAGACAATAATTAGTACTAATGATTAGCACAAACAAAGAGGAAGAGTTGTGAATGAGATAAGTTCATAGTCCCCAAATGTTTCTAAAAAAGCAACCCATCTAAAGGAAAACCTCAAAGTTTAATTCAAGAATAGAGAAAGACTTCGATTGATAACTCTGATGATGGAGGAGAACAAAACCCTCGTAAGGGAAATCTTGAGAAGACACACAAACTCCCAATTCCCAGTAAGAGGAAGAGAGGTACAAATAAAGAGGGATAAAATGAAGACATACCTGGAAATGAAATTGACTTGGAAGACATGGAACTTGACATTAATGTTGAAGAAATAGAAATTGCAGGTGAAGAACAAAGACTACAAGAAAGCATGACAATTGCAAGAGAATTGGCTACTCAAGATCCAATTATATCTGAAGAAGAATCCATTACCCCGCATTGTTCCACATTCAACAAAAAATCATGAAAGTTAGTAATTGTAAAGGTCAATTAAAAAAATAAGAAAAATGGAATTCAAAATTTGACTTTGAAGGAGTTCCACCCTCCAAAGTCGTGGAATTCCATGAGGCCACAAGAGAATATTTAAAGTTTTCAATTGGAGATATAGAATGTAACAACCCTAATTAATTCTTTAAATATCTTGAATAATAAATATTAGTTTAATAAATATTAGTTTAATGAGTTATTAAAATAGATTTATAGACACTTTATTATAATAATATTATTATTGGTAGTTGAACCAATTAATGGGAGGGATAAAGTGGTTGAGGAATTAATGGGGGTAAGGCAGTTGGGGAAATGGATTCGAGGGGGGAAGATAAGGGAGAAGGGAGAACTCAGGGTGAGCCATATTTTGTTTTGGTGATATTTTTTGTTTATGCAAGGGAAGAAAATTTGGAGAGGAAGAAGGAGAAGGGAGGAAGGAACAGTTTGGCTTACAATTTTGCTTGAGGACTCTCATAGGGGCACTATTGTTGCTGGGAATTTTGGGCTCGGGGGCCAGGAAACCGTAAGGATTCCTGGAGCTAGGGAGCCGAAGAGGCTGTTCCTAGTTGGCTGGGAGGTTACTCAGTTTGGGCAGGATCCATTAGCTTCAGGTTCAACATCAGGTTGAGGTAAATACCTTATGCATTCCCTTATACTATTGTTCATTATGCTCATTATACTACTGTTCATTATACTCATTATGCTGTTCATTATGCTCATTATACTGCTGATCATTATTATACTGTTGAACATTATTATTATGCTGGAGCAGTAAATAAAGAAGTAAATTAGAAAGAAACCCTGTATTTCTATTTATTTTTATGAGGCTCTGTATGCACAAGCCTTACATAGAAAATGAAAATGCCATTTTAAAAGATAGAGTAAGAGAACTGGAAAATTCGCTGATGGCCCCACCACTGTTTGCTAGTCCTATCGCCACCATACAACCCTTGAGAACTCTTGAAGGAAGAACATAATGAAGCTCAAGAGTAAAAGGAACATAAATTTTGCTAGCTGCTATCAGGAGATATGTCAGTGATAACATCCAAAAGAGAATATCCTTGATTCTCGAAACTTGGGAGTTGGGAACTAGCTTTGTCTCTTTAGGCTTGAGAATGACACATGTTGAGAAGTGTATCATGGAAGGTATTCCTTTTGTGTGGTGTCCTGACATGGTGGGGGACAATGAAAATAATCCAAGTCGATGTGTTGATCTCTTTCCTAAAGTTTTACTTAGGAAAAAGTACATGAGATGTGTTATATTTTAATGTTGACTTAATGAGCAATTTTCTAAAGTTAAATTGAAAAATAATTTAAGTGATGGTATTTTAATCTTAGCCATCCATCTCATTGAGAAAGTGAGGGTGGATCTCATCCCTTTATCTCTTTGGAGATAGGGGTTTTGCTTGCTCATTAAGATAAAAGGAAGTCGACTTGATGGCTGGGCACATCAGTTGACGAGAGAGGGTGATTTTCAACTAGATTGCTTGAGGGTTTGTTGGAGAAGGATTGCAAGAAGGACATAGGATAAGATAAGAAAGGGATTGACTTGCCTCCTTAGCATTTGCAAAGGCCAATACTCAGATCTTAAGGAGAACTTCCATATAGGGTGACACAAGTAGCCGTACACTTGACGCAGAGGCTCACACATGAGTTATTTCTGAGTGGTTTTGGTTCGTTGGACTAGTATAGAGACGTACATGTGTTTTGGAAGTGAAATGTTGTGGTTTTACTTATCCATTTGTTGGATTGATGCATTTATAAGAGATATCTATATTCTTTCTGTTGCATATTAATATTAAAATCCACAAACAAAAGAGAACTGATTTTCCCTCCGAGGTTTTTCCAGGCGCTATTTGCCCAAAAATACTTGTGTACTTCATGTGATGTGATTGTTGTTGTCTTATGCATTATTCCTAGTATTTATTTTCTGTTGTGCGTTTAGTTTTGTGAAGAAACCTAGCTGTAAAATAAGAAAGACAATTTCAATTTTTTTTAAAAATGTGCTAAGTAATTTCTGAGTGATATATTGTTGGAGATATTTGGTTCATCTTGTTGTGTTTTAGTAAATTCACATGGTATTAGAGCAGGATTGTTGAAGTAAAAACATCAATGTGTTGGTTGAATGAGATCAATTTCAGATCTAAGCACAAAATCAGTTGGTGAGGGAACGCTAGGGTTTGGACAAAAACACTTTTAGAAATGGCCAGACTTTGAGAGTTGAGGATAGACTTCAAGGTGCTCGGAACTTCCCCACTTGGAAAGAGAGGTTTACCAGAATATTGGATGTCAATGATGTCCTTGAACATGTTAATGATAAAGCAACAACTCCTACAGATGCAACTTTTTTGGGATCCTGGAAGAAGGGATAAGTGAAGGATATGAGCATAATCCTTGATGGGGTAAAGGATCAGATAATCCCACACATTTCAGGGAAAACGTTTGCTAAAGACATGTGTACTACCTTGGGTAGCCTCTATCAGAGTAAGAATGAAGACAAGATATGGTTCTTTGGGAAAGGATGTGAGGTACCAAGATGGAAAAGGGAGAAGGTGTGGTTCCTTACCTCACCCGTCTTACACAAATTAGGGATGAGCTTGCAGCAGTCGGCTCAAAGACAAAGGATTTCAAGTTAGTACGTATAGCCCTAAATGGATTTTCAAAGCCATGTGACACATTTGTGCATGGAATTGTAGCTTGGGAGAAGCTCCCTGACTGGTAGTAAGCAGTAGATGACAACCTCTATAGGAGTAGAGGATTTTTGCAAAATCTTTGAGGAGGATTTCTGCCTTATTGCATGTATGTTGAGCTCAACTGTCACTAGTTTTTGGTATGTGGATATTGGTGCTTCTTGTGATATGATTGGGCGCAATGAGTTCATTAGTACCTTGTAGGATGGAGACATGAATCTTCATATTGAGTTGGGAGATGATGTGCACTATAAGGCCCAAGGCATAGGCACAATGTCACTTCATAGGGAGTTAGGTAAACTGCTCTGCGTCACTGATGTATTATATGTTCCTAGTCTTACCAAGAACCTCATTTTAGTTTCGACCCTGGAAGATAAAGGGTTTGAGGTGACCTTCCATGGAGGAAAGGTGTATATTAGACCAAAGGGGTCTACAACCAAGATGGATAAAGTAATTGGGGTTCATAGGGAGAAGGTATATAGATTGCATTTTGAGCAAGCAAAATCATTAGTCAGTAGCAACACATATTTGAGTGAGTTATGGCACCAAAAGATGATGCATTTACATTTTGGTGCGTTGATTCATTTGATACAGGCAGTTATATGAGTGCCTAAGGTTGCAACTGAGAGGCATGACCCCTGTAAGGGTTTCACTTTGGGCAAATATTCCAGCAAAGAATTTTCATCTAGTGAGCATAGGTCCAAGGGGATCTTGGATCTAATACATTCAGATGTTTGTGGTCCTATGAGTGTGCAGTCACTTAGTGGATTCAACTACTATGTGATATTTATTGATGACTATTACATGAAGACCTGTATATATTTTTTTACGACCAAGGATGAGGTCTTTGACAAGCTCATGGAGTTTAGAGCTCTAGTAGAGAACCGATCTGGTAGGAGGATCTAGATACTTAGATTGAATAATGGGGGTGAGTACACCTCTAATGAGTTTGTGGAGTATTGTGTTGCAGAGGGTATCAAGAAGGAGCTCACAGTTCCATACAACCCACAATAGAATGGAGTAGCAAAGCGTAAGAACAATACCATAGTGGGAGCAACGCGTGCGATGATACATGATCAAGGATTGCCTATGTTCCTATGGGCTATGGCTTGTCGCACAACTGTATACATTTAGAACATGAGTCTCCACACTATTTTGGGGAGATTAACACCCGAGGAGGTATATAAAGGCACCAGGCTAGATGTGATTCATCTTCGCATATTTGGGAGTGTTTTTTACTATCATGTCCCTTCGGAGAATAGGACAAAGTTGGACCGCACATCAGATAAGGGGATATTGGTTGGATACAATGAGACTTTAAGTGCCTACCACATATTTGTGCCAGAATGCAGAAGGATAGTGGTGTGAAGAGATGTGTATTTTGAGGAGGAGAGGGCCTTGAGGAGATCTATAGATATGCCAATACAAAAAGAGGACCAGTAGGGACATGACTCGAGGCAAAAAAGTGAGGAGGTACAGGTACAAAGTACAAAGTCACAGGCATAGACACAAGGTACAAGTGTTAGCAGGGAGATTAGTGGACATGACAGTCAGAAGACTAATGAGGAGAATGAGCAGCCTGAGGCTATTTCATAGGATATTGACACTATACCACAACCTAAGTGGTACAGGTCCATAGTCAATGATTCTAGATAGATAACGCCTCCAACGATATCTTTCAAAGATGGTAGACCACCACAGAGATTTGGGCATATGGAACTCATGACATAACTTATAGATGCCGAGCCTTCCACTTATGAGAAAGATGCACAACATGGAGTGTGGCAGGAGTCCATGATGGAGGAGTATGCATATATCATGAAGAATGATGTATGGGAGGTGGTGCCTAAGACAGAGGGAAAACTGGTGGTTGGATTAAGATGGATCTATAAAGTCAAGCATGTAACTCATGGAAGCGTGGAGAAGTAAAAAGGTGCACTTTGTAGCCAAGGGGTTTGCACAGAAAGAGGGAGTTGATTATGAGGAGACCTTCACCTCAGTGGCTAGATATTCCTCCTTCTAAGCAGTTATTTCACTTGCAGCAGAGATGGGCTGGCGTGTTGACTAGATGGACGTGAATACTACCTTCCTCAATGGATTTATTGAGAAAGAAGTCTACATTGAGTAGCCCGAGGGTTTTGAGATTGGAGATAGGGATACACATGTTTGCATGTTGAGACGAGCCTTGTATGGGCTCAAGAAGGCACCTTGGGCTTGGTACTCAAGGATCCACAATTACCTTAGAGAGATGGGATTGCAACAGACTGAGGCTGATCCAAACCTTTATTTTCTAGCAGGCGAGGTGCCTATGAGACTGGTACTTTATATTGATGATCTATTTCTTACTAAATATGAGTAGGTGATTATAGGTTGCAAGGCTAACCTTGCAGTAGAGTTCGAGATGAAATACCTTGGTTTGATGCATTACTCCCTTGGTCTGTAGGTTTGGCAAAAAGATGGTCGCTTCTTCTTGGGACAGGGGAAGTATACAATAGAGATCTTGCATAGGTTCATGATGACAGATTGTAGGCCCATGTCCATACCTCTAGTGAAGAACTGGAGGAAGATAGATACATCTAGTTCTGAGACATTGGACCCCACCATTTATCATCATCTTATTGGATCGCTCATGTATATGGTCAACACTAGACATAATATTAACTTTGCAGTCAACTCTTTGAGTCAATTCACGGTGGACCCTCAAAGAGTGCATTGGATAGCTACGAAGCGCGTGCTTCACTACTTGAGAGGTACAATGGAGTACATGTTGTTGTATGAGCGTAGTGGTGGAGTGAGATTGGCATGTTTTACAGATGCTTATTGGGCAACATGTGTAGAGGACATGATGTGTTGCTTCAACACAGGATCATGTATTATATCTTGGTTCAATAGGAAGCAAAGATCAATGGCATTGAGATTTGCTGAGGCAGAGTACATGGCAACTAGTTTAGCAACATGTAAGGCACTGTGGTTGAGGAAGTTTTTCTTGGGACTATTCGATAAGGAGTTAGAGGCTACTGTGATACATTATGATAATCAGAGTTACATCAGGCTCTTTAAGAATCCTGTGTTTCATGATCGTAGCAAGAATATAGACATACATTATCACTTCATACAAGATTATGTACATAGTGGAGCTATGAGGCTCCAATACATATAGACAAATTATCAGATGACAAATATATTTACCAAGGCACTTTGTAGACAAAAGTTGGCGAAGTTCAGAGATAAGATAGAGTTGGTACACAATCCCTTCCTCACTAAGAGGGAGCGTGGAGAAGTGTATCATGGAAGGTATTCCCCTTGTGTGGCGTCCCAACATGGTGGGGGACAATTAAACTAAGCCAAGTTGATGGGTTGATCTCTTTCCTAAAGTTTTACTTAGGAAAAAGTACAATATATGTGTTATATTTTAATGTTGACTTAATGAGTACTTTTCTATAGTTAAAAGTGAAAAATAATTTAAGTGATGGTCTTTTAATCTTGGCCATCCATATCATTGAGAAAGTGAGGGTTGATCTCAACCCTTGATCTCTTTGGAGTTAGGGTTTTTTCTTGCTCATTGAGATAAAAGGAGGTAGACTTGGTGGTTGGGTGCATCAGTTGACGAGAGAGGGAGATTTTTCAGCTAGATCGCTTGAGGGTTTGCTGGAGAAGGATTGCAGGAAGGGCAGAGGAGATGATAAACAAGGGATAGAATTGCTTCCTTAGAATTTGTAGAGGTTGATACTTAGATCTGAAGGAGAGCCGCCATACAGGGTGATGTAGAGGTGATGCAGTTAGCCATACACTTGATGTAGAGGCTCATGCAAGGGTTATTTCTGAGTCATTTTGGTTCGTTGGATTGGTATAGGGCCGTATAGGTGTTGTGGAAGTGAAATTATGGGGTTTTACTCAACCATTTGTTGGATCAATCCATTTGTAAGAGATCTCTATATTCTTTCTGTTGCATATTAATAAAATCCACAAACATAAGATAACTGGTTTTCCCTTCAGGATTTTTCCAGGGGCTATTTGCCCAAAAATACTTGTGTACTTCATGTGATGTGATTATTGTTGTCTTCTGCATTTTTCCTAGTATTTATTTTCTACTATGCATTTAGTTTTGTGAATAAAGCCAACTGTAAAATAAAAAAGACAATTTCAATTTTTTTTTTATGTGCTAAGTAATTTTTGAGTGATATATTGTTGGAGATATTTGGTTCATCTTGTCGGGTTTTAGTAAATTCACAACACATTTAAGGCAGTATGTTTAGGCAGACCTGGAAAATGATGAAGAGTTTTATAAAGGAGCTATCTCAACTTTGGGTGTAAAATTTTCAGGTATTAGTGAATTTTGGAGAAAAGAAGAGGATTTTCCTTCAACAATCCATTTAAAATAATTAAAGGCATGTTGGCTCAAGATAATCAAAAGTTTAAAAGAAATGTTAGTTGAGTATGATGTCATAAGTGTAAAAGGGGATGAATTATATTTAAATTTGATTGAGTTAGAACCAACCAAGTTGATTGAAGACATGGAGGACCCACACTTAATTATGAATTCAATTCTCCTATCAAAGGAACAAATGGAAGAAAAGTTGGACTACTTAAAAATTGCATCAGCAAAAAAGTTCAACAACCTGACCAAATATTCAAAGATAGAGAGAGAGAGTTGGTTGGTCTGTTATGTGAACAAAAACGATGATATCAAGGATACCCTCCATCAACTCTTGATGGATTTTAAAGATCTTGAAAATTCATTATTTGATGCTAAAGTGAGACATGATATAGCAATGGCACCAATGAGAGAATATATTGAAAATTGGTTAAAGAACGTTGTAATCAAAATAAATAAATCAGATCAGGCAAAAAAAGTTACAATTGGTCAGGGAGTTCCAACAAAGGAAAGTATAAAGACATCCCAACCAACAAATGAAAGAGAGAGAATCCATCATTGTAAGTCAAGAGGTCATCTTTCATAATTTCTCATCTTCTATACTTCTCATTTGGAAATCATCCAACTTATGTATTTTCATTCATTGAAAAATTATAGCCGATTTCTAATTGTTTTTATCTTTTCTTCTAGGTCCAGGTCTACCTTTTAAAGGTCCACAGGAGCCCCATCCCAGTTCTTTTGGACGAACAATTTTATTTTAACTTTTACATTTTAGTGTAAAACTAGACAATTATTTTTTTCAAACTCAGCAAAGAACTTTATCGGGGCATACCTTTAATGATTTCTCGAAGTTTGAGATCTTCAAGTACAAGATTTTTGGAATATGCTCATCAAATTCTTTTCCATTGCTGAATGCAATACTCATTTAAATTTCTCTGCATTGTGGCCTTATATCTTTTCTGTCTTATGATATGACCAAATCTTGCTTATAATTTGATGGATGTGAGGAAAGTGTTAATCTTAGATGATGTTTTCTTTACTTCTATATAATACTGTAAAGATATCATATTTTTGTTTTGAATAATTTGCTGGTCCTTTTCTTAGGAACCTTTGTTTTGTGAATATACTTTTTATATTTAAACTGTATTTTCATAATTCATTTCAAGCAATAACAAAGGAGCACTACCCCTTTCAAAACACAGGGGGATTTTTCCTCATGATGTTGTTGTTGAGATCTCTAACAATATAAACATCAACATTTTTGGCCACTATACTAGGGAGAACAAAAGGTTGGTTTCACATACCGAGATTTTAACGACTCAACTAGAACCGAATCAACCTTACTTACAAGTGGGAATGATAAATCAAGGAAGTATTGTACATCAATTTTATGATTTGGTGTTAACTACAACAAAAAATCGAGAAGATCTTGAAAGAAATTAGGAAACCCTTGCTCGAGAAGAAGAAAGAAAAATGGCCTTGAGACAAAGAAGACAATTGTAAATGCAAGAAAAACTGGAACCTTATAAAGGTCCACTAACAAGAAGTAAAAGAAAGAAACTTCAACTTCACGAAGTTGGTGAAA
>SNQJ01S0217366.1:0-12322 GCA_010110895.2 Picea sitchensis | reverse complement strand
GGTGGAATTGCTGCAAGTATGTGGACCACTTTTGATGGCGGTCATTCTGCAATTTTCTCTATGTCTGCATGAACTGCAGTGGCTTATGATAAGTGTGGATGACTGTCTCCTTCCCAAGAATGTAATGTCTCCACTGGCATCATTCTTGCACAATGGAGTACATTTCTTTGTCGTAAGTAGGGTACTTACGGACAGTATCTGACAATGTCTCACTATGATAGGCCACAGGGTGGCCATGCTGAGTGAGAATGGGACCCATAGCATAGTCTGAAGCATCTGTCTCGATCTCAAATGGATTTTGCAGGTCTGGTAGTGAAAGTATTGGGGATGAGCACAAGCGTTGCTTCAAATCATCGAACGCTTGTTGTTGGGACCGGCCCCACACAAATTTCGCCTTACCACCACCCTTGTTTATTTGGTTGAGGGCCCATGCAATATGGGATAAACTGAACATGAACCTGCGGTAGAAATTGGCAAGGCCCAAGAAGCTCCAAAGCTCAGTGAGTGTTGTTGGGGCTGGCCAGTCACGGATGAATGAGATGCCGCGGATGTGCCCCTTGTGGAGCATTTCTTGGATCTGTTGCTTAATATCCTCATTCTCTAACAAAGAGCTACAATAGATTGGCCCATTGCGTAGCAGTACGTTGGGGGTTAGATCGATGGGGTGCTTGACCTGGAAGTGCAGAGGTACCCCTGTAGGTGAGGAGAAGATATCCAAATATTCTTCCACAACCTTATCTACTTGCTTCTGTTATGTGGAGAGGTCGACCACGGAGACCCTGGATGTGGCTATGATCTTTCGCTTATTCTGAAAGTGAATCACGAAGAAGAAAAAATTCCCCGTCTGAGAGATGACCTTCCTACATTGCTTAGCAGAGATCAAGGAAATAGCACTAGGTGGGACTGCCTTGGGTATCCTATACAATTTCTCGTTCAAAGTAAAAATAACACTACGAGGCCTAGACTCAGATATAGCATGACATTTCCATAAATAAGGTTGGCCCAAAAGAAAATCACAAACTTTGAGAGGAGAAACATCACACAATACCTCATCTTTGAAGGGCTTGATGTCATACGACAGTTGACATTGTTGGCTGACGCAGAGATCGCTTCCTTGGCGGAGCCATCTAATGGTGTACGGTTGTGGGTGCGACGTTGTTGGCAGGGCCAACTGGTTGATGACCTCTACTGAGATGAGGTTCTTCTAGCTACCGCTATCAACGATGAAGTAAAGCGGGGTGCCTTTTACCCACATCTGTGAATGGAAGAGGTGCTCTCATTCTTCTGGCTCGTCTGGTTCACCAGGCTGGAGCTTGGTGGTAGCAATGGTGGCACTGAGTTCCGTGTCAATGATTCGTCTTCCCCTTTCTAGTTCTGGCTCAGATTCATAATCTGCATCTGATTCAGAGGCTTTCACTTCGGCCACCAGCGACTGCTTTGAGTGGCAGTTAGCAGTGTTATGCCAAGGGCTCTTATGGAAGTCGCACCACTTCCTGGTATCTTTCTTTGTCTTTCTGGTGTCCTTCTTTGCTTGCGGCTTGGACTGGTTGTCCTGATACTATCCATCTTTACTTTGTCCTTTGTTCAGTGGGTTGGGGCTGCCCTTTCCTTTCTTTTGTTGTGAGGGGTTCCCAGGCCCAAACTGTCGCGTCTTTTTTTTGAGCTTCTGCTCGATTTTGACAACATATCGGTAGGCTGTGCCCAAGGATGAGATGTCCAAAAATTCCATTTAAGTCTGGATGTATCTATGTAGAGCACCATGATACTTGAACACTAGATGTCTCTCTGAATCTTTGATACCCAACTTGGTGCGCAAGGTATGGAAGATATTTGTAAAATCTGCCACTGCTTGGTCTCTTTCTTGCCACAGTGTGGTCCAGTTGGTGTATAGGTCGTCATACCTTCCGATAGGGTAGTATTGTTCCTTAATAGCATCCCTAAAGGATTCCTAGGTGTCCGTGACTGAAAATAATGAGGTTTCCTCTGTTTCCTTTTTCTCACAGAAAGTTTTCCACCAATCTTTGACATGGGGAATGGCTTTGAGGAGCGTAAAAGTAATATTTTCTTTATTCGAAAAGTTATGGATAGAAAAATACCCTTCTAGTAGATTCAACCACTTGTCTACAACATCTGCGTCTATATGACCTTCAAATATAGGAATATCAAAGTTTATTTGTACCTTGAAGGGGGCAACGCCTCCGTTCGAAGAATATGCGTCGCCTGTTGGTAGCCGCCGAAGGATTTGCGCAAAACTATCCATCATCTTGTTCCTCTGTTGCGTCAGGGCTTCCTCAATAAACAGTTTGAAAGGATCTCTTGTATCGTCATATTTCTTTTCTCCTGCCATGGGAGGTCGCTTGGGCATGCGAGAGCTTCTTTCCTCAAGAGAAACAAGCTTGAGACCCAACTCTTTGTACTCCAACCTCGTTGGGGATATGCATTAAGACGACAAGGAGCATACCGTTCTGATACCACTGATCCGGATTTTATGAGAAGAACGAAATGAATACAGATTATTAACAGGTGGTTAACACAAAATAACAGAGATACAATAAAACTGGTTTTCTATTCAATAAAGAAATAAGCTGAAACTGTAAAATGCAGCGGAAACAAGCTTGCTAGAATGGTGGCGGCTTATCTCTGAGAAGAGATGTGATGACAGTGCACATTCGCAAGAAAAAGGTTACCATGAGGCTCTGAAGGCCTTTTTTTACAATAAGAAAGAATTCCCAAAACCCTAGACATCCAAAAACCTAACCCAGGGAGATGAAGCACCAAAAGTCATGTGGGCCCTGTTTGGGTAAGTTAGTACATCAACTTCTCGGGGTCGTAACTTTTGCATACGATCTCCATTTTAGGCGTGTGATAGCCTGTTGGAAAGGTATTGTCGAGGAGATTCATTTTGGGAGCTCAATCATGCCTTCAACTATCATTGAGGAGCTCTATCCCAAAAAACCTTCATTTAGGCCCTCAAAATGGCCCCGGAAGTTAAAACTGCTAAAAATAGTAAATTGCCAAAATTGTCAGAAAACTATTTTGAGCCAGTTGGAAAAGGTGGGTGGCCACCGATATCCATTTGGATCATATATTCTCATGATATATTGAATGAAATCATCGATGATACACTACTAATAAAGTTGAAGTTTATATATTGTGGTTAAAAGTGGTAAAAGTGCTCATATTGATTCACCCCCTGCCCCCTCTCAGTATTCCAATAATTGGTATCATAGCAGGTTCCTTCAAGAAAAAAATTTAATGACTGGAAGGAAGATCATGGAGTATGCTATATTTGGGGTACCATAGTTTGATGGTCAGAATGGTCAGAGATATAAAATGTGGAGCATAAAAATGAAAGTGTTTTTACAAGAACATGGGTATGATGTTTGGAAATCAGTTGTTACATGATACACTGATTCAAAGAAACCGAAGACTGTAACCAAGAAGGAACTAAAGAGAAACAACGAAATAGAAATGGATTTCATCCTGGAAGGATTACCGAATTCAGTAAAGGATAAAGTGGGAAAATTTTCATCAACCAAAGAGATTTGGGATAAGATAAATAATATCCACTCTAAGGGATCTCATATTATCATAGAGATAGAGCATAAAAATAAGAACAAATAAGATGTTAAAACCAAACAAGAAGAAAATGCTCATCATGTCAGACATATTCAAAAGAAGAATATTTTGAAGAAGGCATAGTATATCTTGAAGCAAAATTAATCAATGTTTTAGACAAACTCATGAAACAAAGGAAGAAAAACAAGTCTCTTGAGGAACAATTAGTCAAGAAAGTTCCAAAGAAGCCCAACAGGTCACCTTGAATCTAAAAGCTCAGTTGGAAGAAGCCAGAGTGATTGAAGAAATAATCAAGAGTTAGTTGGAAGAGAAGTAGTGTTTGGAAGCCGAAATAGCAACAAAAAGAAAGGAAGTATAAAAGAGAGAGAACATTTTGAGAGATCATCTCAAGGAAATATCTAAGGATTTAAACAAGCTTGAAGTAGAATCCAATCAACAAGAAAGAATACTTGAATAATAAATCATCTCCTTGAATATCCAACTTGAAGAAGCAAAGTGAAAAGAAGAAGTCATGAAGATTCAGATGATGAATAAAGATGAAGAGGTTGAGAAGATTGAAGAAGAATTTGTCACAATGAGAGTCAAAATCGTCAATCTCAAAAAGAACGTTGAAGAGAGAGAAACATCCACATCATCAGTAAATAAAGTTGAAGAGAAGCACTCCAGGTTGCTAGAAAGGAAGCATGAAGAAAAGGGTAAGAGTTATGCAAAAATACTCAAAGAAAGGAATCATGATCAACAAGAATCAAAGAAAAATGAGTATAATAGAGATATAACTTCAATAAGACCTTCCACATTCAAGCAACAAAGAAGATCAAATCATGATGAAGGAATCGATAGAAGAGAAGATTATGATCATCGAAGGAAGGAATTCAGAAGGACTACACTACAAAGAAGATCATGCATTCCCAGGTATGTAAATTTCTTTTACAATTGTTGTTTTTTTTGTACTAACTTTGGACATAAGGTTGTAGATTGTAGAGCATATGGAATAAATGTTCAGACAAGAAATACCTATGTGGATCCCAAGAAAATTTAATGTTAGAAATTCCACAATTATGGTCACATAGCTCGGAAGTATAGAAGCATGATAAATCCCACCATGAAACAAAACATCGATGTCAGATACAAGAAGGTTTGGAGAAGAAAATAAAGACAAGAAGAGTAGGTGAACAAAGAACAAGTCCTAGAAATAGTAGGATATGTAGTAGTGTGAGAAATAAAAGAAGAGAAGGTGAATAAATAACATGCCCAAGAGGTTGTACTATTAGGAATTGTAGTTCAATATCATAATGAATTCATAGGAAAAAAGGAATAATTCATAGTTCAAAGAGATGATGAGTCTACAGATGAAGAGGAAGATTACTCCACATTGGGGTCGATTCCTCCATTGTTTTGAGCCATCCGGCTTGGAGACTCCCATTAAATATGAATTTTGAATAGGGGGAGTCTATAAAATAGCTAATATAGATCAAAGAACCATCCTTCGAGAAGTCTTAAGTTTTTATAGAGTACAAAATGTCAGGAAGATTGATTGAGAAGCAATGTTCACACTTTACAGGCATGGATACATTCATTACAGGTTCAAGGATGTATTGAAGATCAATGGAAATATTTGATTTAGTCCGAGAAACATGAATATGTGATAATCATTTACAACAAAGAATCCTTCATAATAGTACAGTGACTGATGGGTCAACATTGTGAACAGTTGAGTAGTAGAGTCATGGAAAACTTATGACATATGGATAAAGATGGATTTATGAGATCATTGGAAGGTCTAGACAAATATATGACAGAGAATATTTACAATTGGAATCAATGGAATCAGTGGACAAGTGGAATATATTCGTTACAAAGAGACAAGCAGTGAAAGGCATAGAAGAACAGAGAAAGAGAAACCTTCAGCAGAAGCTATATCATCAATGAGACATTGTTGAATAGTATGGTCATTGACATCTAAATATTTGAAGTCAAGAAATTTTGAATTCTTTTTATATATGTCAGAGAATTACAAGAGGAAGAACCAATGGACAAAAAACATCGGAATATAAGAAAGGAAGAGTATGCAGGAAGCCCCATATTGTTCTACATCTTGTAGACAATTCAACGGGAGACAAATCATCAGAGAAAGAAATCATGAAAGAAATATTAGAAGCATGCTAACAAGGGGAGACATACCGATAGGGGGAGTTATCATTTTTCCCATCATTTCAAATGGAGAGAAAGAGAGAGATCAAAAGAGAAAGAGTCAATCACATTAAGTCAGAGAAGGTATACCTTCAGGGGGAGACGGTCTTTGTTATTAATATCAAAGAGAAGAGGATCTTGGAAAGAAACATGAGGAGAGAAACATGTGAAGAGAAATAATAGAATCATGAAGATAAGGGGAGAGGCCCCAAGGAGAGATACCCTTTTCCACTGATGTCAAAGGGGGAGAGAAACATTGAGAGAAACATTGATGAGGAGAAATAGTCACAGGGGGAGCATGAGTATTGGAGTACGAGTGTTGTCATCAATGTTGGTGTTGCCATCAATGCTAAAGGGGAATATTCTTGGACAATTGGTTTTCATTGATGTTAACCCTTGGAGTATTCGAGATACCCCAGAGTTGTGATCGATATTGATTTCAAAAAAAGTGATTGATGTCAACAGGTGTGATGGGTGCATTTGAAGAAGTTTACAAGAATCCCTAGAGGTGTGGTTATGGAGGCTTAAGTTGATCGAGGAATAAGGACATGAACGACTATGTAAATGTAGGTAATACATTCATAGATGTATAGTACTCGTCATGTAATTTTTGGTGATAGGTGGTACGCCATGTGGTTCCTCACAGTTGAGGAGTTATGGTCTTATGAAGTTGGAATCCCTGAAGAATGGTTATGAAGCCCCTAAATAGTTACAAGTGTTAGTCAAAGGGTAAAGTGTTTGTAACAAAAAATCCCTAAAGTAAGGAAATAATTTATCTTGAAAAAATGTAAATACACCACAAGAAGTCCTTCATAAGAACACATAGAAGTTCAATGATTATCTATCTTTCAGGTGATGTTTTTGGTAAATATTTTGTAGCATATATGAGGTAGTGAAGTCTAAGAAGTTTGAGGAAGAAAAGGAAACTGAAGGGAAAATTATGAAGTGATCAAACTGGCTTTCTAAGGTTATCCACAGGTCACAATGGAGAAAGTAGCAGACATCCATGGGTCATAGTGGAGAAAGTAGCGGACATATGTGGGTCACAATGGAGAAGGTAGAAAATATCCGCATGTCATAGTGGAGAAAGTAACAAACATTTGTGGGTCATAGTGGAGAAAGTAGTGGACATCCATGGGTCATAGTGGAGAAGGTGCCATCTTGTTGATTATGAAGTTGAGGAAGGTTTTTTGGTCTGAGATGATATGAGCCAGGTCCTCTTCATGAGTAAAGGTATTTTTTACATGTGTTTGTTTGAGGCTTGTTTCATGGATAGTATGGAACATGATTAAGGAATGTCATGGAACTCTTGTGGTACATGGTACATGGTTGCATATGGTTGAGGTGATATTGATACATGCTTGACACATATTCTTGGTACTTGGTACATGGATGTTATGGTTCATTGTTAGAGGCACATCTTTGTATTGGCATATGTATGAGGCACATTCCTTGGTACTTTTTTGAGGAACTTCATTGTTGATATATTCTAGTACATGGAGTATGGCATGATTGGGACATATCATGAGTGATTTTGGTACATGACTGAGGCACATGGTTTGAGGTATATCTTGGATTCATATCTTAGTGATGTTGGTACAGGTTGAGACACATGGTTGATGTGCATGATATGGTACATGGTTGATGTAATTGGTATGGTACATGGTTGGTACATGATATGGTACAGGTTGATGTACATGGTATGGTATATATTGATGTGCATGGTTGATACATGATATGATACATGATTAATGTATTTGGCATGGTGCATGGTTGGTACAAGTTGATGTACATGGTATGGTACAAATTGATGTGCATGGTTGATTCATGGTTAATACAATTTTATGTACATGATTGATGATTGATGTACATGGTTGATGTACATGGTTTGGTGATGGTTTTTGTATCCATGTGAGTGGATCTGGTTGATGATAGTATATCGGTGATGGTGATTGTGATATTGATAGAAGTTGTGATAGTGACAATGACATCGACAGTGACAGTGACAGTGATAGTGACAGTGACAATGATAGGGTCAGTGACAGGTTGGTTGATGTGACAGTGATGATAATAGGTGTTTTCATGTGACAATGGTAGTCATAGTTTGATGTGACAGGTTGACAGTGACAGGTTGATGTGATAGGTTGGTAGTGACAGGTTGATAGTGGCAATGATTGTGGTAGTGATATTTTGTTCTACATTTATATTTCAGGGCGACATGATGGGGAAAGGAAAGGGGGTTGTAGACTCCTTCCGGTTGGTTCTAGATAACACAGGGAGTTGGAGCTTCCTTCAGGTTGGAGCCTAAGAATTAGGGGGTTGTATCCTCTTTCTAGTTGGAGCCAGAGAGTTCGTGGAGTTGTAGATTCCTTCAGGTTGGAGCTTGTAAATAGGGGGTTGTGCCCTCCTTCCAGTTGCATCTGAAGAATTGGGAAGTTGGTGATTCCAATGAATATATTCTTTACAACATATAAGAAATCATTTTGTGGTTTTCTCCCATTTGGGTTTCCACATAAATTATGGTGTACTGTGTATTTGAAGTGATGTGATGCTCCTTATGTTTATATGCTCATGCTATATTGAATGCAATCATAGATGATAAATTGATGATAAAGTTGAAGTTTATATATTGTGGTTAAAAGTGGTAAAAGTGCTCATATTGATTCACACCCCCCCCTTTCAGTATTCCAACATTAGAATGGGATAAATAGTTTTAATCATTTTAATCATGCATTAATTGTTTTTAAAATCCATATTTTGGTTTCTATTAGCAACATGAGATTTTCAAAAGCCTAAAAAGCAACACCATTAAGAAGGCACCATCATTCATCCAGTGGCCATTGAAAAGAGAGGCACTGGCATGCACTACATCTACTTGAGTTTATTACATGGTATCATTTTGTAACTTCTCCCATAAGGATGCTCAATTTTGGTTAATAATGGATGTTAAAACTAAGAAAAACTATTTCCCTCATCTTTTGGCAGTGGACAAATTGACCCTAGCCTTCCAATTTTCAAACTTCAAATCCAACATTAATTATGGTCCTTTTAATTATACATTAAATATTTTCAAAATCCACCTTTTATCTCCCATTCACACCATGAAATTTCCATTCAATCTATTTAGAAGAAGTGGCCATAATTTTCAGAAACCTCACCATTGAGAAGGTGCCACCATTCAAGAACAATATCCAGTGGATGTTGAAAAGAGCACTATTGAGAACATTGCATACACCAAATCATTACATGCACCAACTCGAGTTTAACCTTCCATTTGTTATAACCTGGAAAAAAACCACATAGTATTAAGTAAAATGTTTCTACAACAAAGTTAGGATAGCATGAAAATTAACCTGCAAGGATCATAAGTTTACCTCTATCAAGTTTCCAACATTAATAACATGAGCATAAGGAGTTGGTTGCACAACTATCAATTGGTCATCCTTGCAAACATTTCATCTTCCTACACTAAGATCCTAATGCCAGTATTAGGCCAAAAACACGGTCTACTCTGGGGCACTAATATAATAATTCATTCTCATTTTTTACTAAGGCTTTCCAAATTTCTTCTCAAAGAAATAAGCCTTCAAATTGTGTAATTTCTCCACAATTAAACTCAATTGCCTTTGAGTGATTATTTTTATTTTACTATCATATGCATCCACGATCTCCCTACCAAACCCACAATACCATTAATATAACAACATGTTTGAGTTGTACCAAAACGAAACCCAATTGAAACTTTCCAAGGCTATATGTCAAAATAGGTCAAGGGCTTGGTAATCTAAATATTTGAAACCTGCAACCTGCAAGCGTTCCACTAAATCTTTAAAACTTGCAAGACCTCCACAATGAGAATGCATTGTTGGTTCGTCCTCACACTTAGTTATATGTCTACACACTTTGTTAATACCCACTGTGTAATGGATGGATCTGGAACAAATCAATTGCTCTCTGTGAAGTTTTTTTTAATGATGAAACTCCATGTTAATATAATTCTTGAAAACAAAAGGCCATTTTCTATCCTTAATTCATCATTCTCTTAGGAGAAAAAAAACTCATTAACAAACATGCACAGTAAAAGAAATGTGACACTCACAGTAAAAGGACACATTAATTAAGTCCATACTCCACTAGGAATTTGTAATGCAGACGAGGAATGAAAGCACCATACTCCACTATGACTGCTTTCTCTCAGAATACATAAGCGTCATCCAAAATGCTATTCTCCACTATGACTGCCTATACATGGAAATCTGGCTAATCCATGTATACATGTTAATCCTGCTAATCAAGCACTTTAATGATGGATGGATAGATTTTGAATTGCAATAGGGTGAATGGATTAAATTTCAGCCTTAATTTGGTGAACACCACTAACAATATTCTTTGTTCATTAAATCTCATCCATACAACACAAATTTCTGATTAAAACACTGATTGATGTATAAGTTTTCAATAAGTATATGCCTTTCGGCGTAGTAAGACTTTATAGGGATAAGTATTTTTAGTAATCATTACATTTTACTAACATTTCTGTGTGACAATGTTTTCCTCCTAACTTTGTTTATATTTTATATTTGATTTTTCTTGATAACTTGAGTGGTACTTTCAATCTTTTGTTATGGTGTTTTTATATAAAAAATAAATTAATGAAATTTTTTATGAACATAAATTTAGAACTGCAATATATATAAATGTTATATATTTTTTTAGCTTTTATTGTATTGAAATAATTTTTGGTTAGAATTAAATGGGGTTTTTGAAAATATAATACTAAGAAATTCAAGTATGGATTGGGCAATTGTTTTGAAACAATGTATTTAATGGTATTTGTGATTGTAGAAATGTAACTCTTGTTTGACTAATGAAAGTAGTATATGAGATTATGAAAGTTGGTCTCTTTTTAACCATTACACCCTATCCTCACACCCGTTTATTATGCCTATTGTTGTATTTGCCCACACTTATGAAGTTGATATGTTTAACAAGATTAATGTTGTTAATTATTATAATTTCTTTCATTTTTAATGATTTAGAAGTGATTTAGACTAATCTTGCCAATGAAGGTTTGTGGCAATTATGTTCCCGCACCAGACCTCCATGTTTAGCATATACACACACCTTTGGGGCCAAAATGAAGAAATGGGTTTTGTTAGAAATACCTCCAACATACTTTGGTGTTCATTATTTCACACCCAGTTCATACGTGTGGACCTCTAGCATGTGGTCAAAGGATGGGTCAAAATTGTGCCAGATTAGCAGCAACAAACTTCAGGATCTATTCCCGAGAAAATGAAGAAGACTCTAGAAATTCTAGAACATGGGTTTTTTAGACGAACAAATTTCGCTCACACAAGAATTATCCAAAATACTTGGAATATAACATAATAATCCATGTAGAAATTATGTATAAAATATGAATAGATAAGATGATATACAATTGAGAATGAGGGTTCATTTATATACCCACGCAAGGGGTTCCCTTAACCAATAGTCATGTCCTTTGAGATGTGTCCTTTCATTAATAATAGTTAATATTTATTACTTACTTATTATGTTATGAATATCTATTTATGTGTATATTTATGTTCATAACAGTTTTTTGCAGAATGCGTCCATTTAGTTGACACACGAGAGATTTCCAAAATCATGAACGATCAGGGAGATATTTGTGTTTTTCCAATCTGGGTTTGTCCAGATTTACAGTTGCGCCTGTCTTCTCCAATATTCTAGATGAATGGGTGCGTCCAACCAACAAGGGAGACCGAATCAAACTATTCTCAACATTTTTATGTCATGTAAAATAATTTGTAATCATTTCTTGGTTATCGTTGCAAACCAAGATCAACTATAAAGAAGAAACCAAATATCTTGTAAGCTAATTATGTTTAGACCAGGCTGATTTGAGGGAATTAATTTTGATCCATCCCCTTTCTCTTTTTTGTATATATATACAGCCATGGAGCAGAGGGGGGATTAGTATTGATGTAGGAGGGAATTAGTATTGGAGAACCATGCTTGAAAATTTGTAATCCCTCATTTCATTCAATAAAAATTAGTTGTTGATATTATGCCAGTCTTTGAAGTACTCATTTAGTCTGTAAGTTTTTTCACAGCGTGTGTTAGGTTTGCAGGGGGCCCGATTCTCTACATACGTTGTGATACTTTTATTTTATTTTAATTAGATAGTTCTTCTATAGATATAATTCCTTATAATATATTGCAACTTGTTTCCTTTCATTCCATTCATCGCTTAGTGATTCATTGCCTGCAGTTTGTTAGCATAAGCTACAATTGGCTTTCATTCCGAATTTCTTGTGCTTGCATCTCAAAGCTTACGATCCCCTGGTTGATGATTTGATGTCTAGAATTTATACATATATTTCCACCAACAGGGCGCAAACATGCTTCAAGATTTGGTGCAGATTTATAGGCCTTTCCATTGAAGAGAGGTTGAAAACCATTTTAACATAATCACTCAAATCTGGTAGGGGCACATACTTATGGTAAGAAAAAAATACTTTTAGAGGGGAGGAGGATAAAGGACGCC
>SNQJ01S0217365.1:0-15399 GCA_010110895.2 Picea sitchensis | reverse complement strand
GTATCTTTCTCTTGGTGGTTTATCCCTCCCTTTACATTTGGAAGCTGTAGCTACCTTTGGAAGTCATTACTTCCCTTGAACAATAACTATTGATTATTTCTCATATATTATGCATGGTGTATTGTGGTGTATTGGTGTAACTCATATACTATTGTTCATTGTTCATTGGATATAGTTGCATGGTTTAAGTATAAGTTGAAAAAGGTTTTAAATTGTACTTGATATTGATTCACCCCCCTCTAAGTATCAACAAGTCTATCGTTTCAGTGAATTCATTTGCCCAAGGAAATTTTAATGCATTAAGTTGTTACATTAAATTTTCCGTTGACAACATCATGGTATCCATCAATAAATTGGAACCATCAAGTCCTTTGTAAGATCCACAATCTTAAGAAACAAATCATTTTCTTTTTTTTTCAAAACATCAATCTCATTTATCATTTATTTCAAATCTTTAATTATTCTTAGCCAACATGCATTGACTTGTTTCATCTGATAAGTTGAAGGAAGTTTTTGTTCTTTTTTTAGATCTTCACTTAAGCTCGAGACTTTAGCTGAGAATGTACTCATAGATTCCTTGTAAAATGCTTCATCATTTTCTAGGTCCTTTTGCAGATATTCCTTGAAATTTTTTATTCTTGATGAAAAAGTATCAATACTCTGAGCAAGGTACCAAATTTATTGAATTATATCAATTATTTTATGTATGGAATCACCAACATATTTTCTTATTGCTTGTAATACTTGAAGAGCCTTTATATTTATTGTTTCTTTCTAGAACATTTTCTAACACAAGTGTAGGTTGGATTGAATTAAAAGGATTTGGAAATAATGGTCCTAGTATCAAGGCAACTTCTAAATCTTTTATCCTTTGTTTCAATTTTGAATTTTCTTTTTCCATATTATCAGTAGACTGCTTCAAAGCTTCTCCAGTTTCTCCGTGGAACTGTGCAATTTTTTATAGTGCAACTCCATCAAAACCAATTGATGACTTCTTATTTTTAGTATTGAATTTTTACAATAACATTTTTTTAGATTCATGATTGTAGGTCACGTGGTGCAAAGTAACAAATTCCTCCCCGAATATTTCAGGTTCCTGGGTAATCAGGGCTTCAGCAATTTCCTTGTTTTTTAGTAGTATTTGTGCAGGCCAACTAGGTTATTCAATGAGTTCATCAATATTCATTGCTTGTGGGATTTCCTGGATTCCATGTATTCTTAACCCTATTGTTGATGTATTTCTTTTTCTTTTGACAGAAGTATATGCAATATGAGATTTTTCAGGACTTTTCTAGGTCGATCTTTATCACCACCATCGTTTGACCCTCTAGTTGATGTCTTTCTCATCTCTATACCACTGATTCTATTATTGTTCTTGGTGGAGTACTCTTTTGGGACGTTGTTCGTGAATTAGGGTTTTTATCTATCATGTTGTTTGTGACCTTCATTTGTGTTGTTTATTTCTTCCATATCATCTTAAACTTAGTCTATCGTGATTTCGCGGAGATCTACATTATCTATGTCGCCTTCTCGAAACACCTTCTTGGAATTGTTCAAATTTGGTGAAATGTGAAGAATACCCAATTAATTCCATGTGTGTAGTAAATTTGTTATCTCGGTCAAAACCCTTAACAAATTTGGCTTCCTTTAAGCCCAATTGTTCATGATGTTCTACCAGTTCGTCGAGGTGGGTTATATGCTTTACAATAAATTCTCCAATTTTCCATGGTAGGGTATGAATTATTTTTTCCTTCTATCATAAAAGAAATGGACCCAGGTTTTATATTTTCTACACGTTTCCTCAGTGAAAATTCTATCTGATACATAAAATGGGAGAAGAAAAGGATTTTCTTCACCACCAAACAGTCGGATAATAGTAAAATATTTAGAAGTTTCATAAATTCCTTTACTAGAGAGAAAGGTAGTTTCTTCAAGAGATAGTCTCGATGTATTAGGACCAAAAATTAACCTTTTAAACTCTGAAATAAAATTGGTATAGACTAGGTAAAAATTGTATTGAGCTTTGTGTCTATACAAAGTCAAATACCATGCATAAATTGATTCCATATTAAAATCAACATGATTTTCCCTCAGCAAATATTCAAATATGTGACCTTAAGCAATGGCGCAGATGTGGTAAGAACTCATGTTTAATTTTCAAGTCTTTTTTAAATTACCAAGTTGGAAAGAGACCTCACTCAAACTAAGATAATCTATAATAGATTTTTCATGCAAAGCATAATGCAGGGAATATATAACATTTCTTGGTACAAATTCAGTAGATTCCATACCAATAATATAGGTGAACAACCATGAAAATTCTTTGTATGGGTATTTTAGTGAAGTTACCTAAATCGTGGAAGCAGCGGGCTTCTTGCTTGGGTTTGCCAAATAATTACTTAGAAATATCTCCCCTCCTTTATGTTGCTTAAAAAATTCATCGGCCTCTTCATTTTTAAACTAAAAGGTAGGTGTAGGGAGACATAACATTCTGGAAAATGTTGAAGGAGTTAGAGAAATGGGTTGATGTCCTTGTAATTAAATTATTATTTTCTTAGAGTTGAACTTATCTATGCATTATTGAACAATTTCTTTGAAGTTTGTTACTTTTGGAACACAACTTGCTAACGTTATACATGAATTCCAAATCAAGTTCATTTTCTTCTTGGTCGTAGAAAGAGTCTTGTAATAATTGTATGCCCTGGACCACTGAAACTCTTAATCCTCACACCCAAGTGTGTTTAGTGTATCTCCACAATATAGCTCTTTTTTCTTACTTGAAATTATTTGTATGCTTTTGGCCTTGACAATAGGTGACGCTATTGTATATATTTACAGCTTGGCATATTATTTTTTACTTAATTTCACCACGTGTTTTCATGATAGTTAAATCGATCATAAATCTTTATTTTAATATTACCAGCTTGTATGAGATTTTAAATTATTGCAAGTTTGAACGAATGTTTTGTGAATTTAATAACGGCCTTATGCTTACACAAGTGGTTGTTGATGTGGTTGGGACAATAAATGTGATGGGAAGTGATGATGTGATGTCATGGTAGATGAAGAATGTTAAGTATGAGAGTATAAAATGAGGAATGGAAAGTGAAAATTGTATAACGCGATATTGCGGACATGCGGACTTATGAACACGAATATGAGGAAGAGTAAGGAGGTATGCACCGCAACTGGAATTATGGCTAAGTATTGGAAACAGTCATTTTGTGGATAGAATAAGTAAAAGGTGCATTTTGGAGAACACGTGACTTCAGACATGTAGACCTGGAGACTAGAAATAGGTTATCGGATGGTAAGTGGCCTCGCATCTGCTTTTTATGAAAATTGGCTAAGTGTTGAAAAAGTGAAAAAAGTACAATTTCAAAAATGAAAAAGTGAGAAGTGTATTTTTGGGAACATGGGATTGCAGACTTTAGACCTATGAACATGCGGATCCAAGACTTATGCAACCCCTGCTCCACATTACTTGAAAATTAAGTGTTGGAAAGATTTTGATAAAGGAGAAAAAGACTAAAGGGTAAAAATAAAGAAAAAAACAAGGGAAGAATCCTATGGAAGGTCAAATGAGAACACAAAAATGATCATGAATGTGGATCAACAAGATTCCTCTGGAGAGAGCCTTCTCTCCTCAGTGCCAAATGCCTCAAGAAATTAAAGAAAAGGTGTTACAACATGTTAGCGTCGGAAGTCACTCCTGGATTGCAACAGGGGCAGAGCCCGACGCCCATCAGTTTAATGTCACGTTTTGTTTATAAAGAGATGATCAAATGGAAGTAAAACTCAGAGCAATATCGTTTCAGCTCTGAAACTAGACCAGGCGTGCACGGGCGAGTGAGGTCTTAGATAAACTCCAAACAGTGAGCTATAATGAGGGTGAATAGGGGGAAGACATGTATAAGGAGAGTGTGAGGGTCTGTTATAAACGTCAGGTTTCTAACAGACTGTGAGAGAAAGCATCCAAAGGCAAGATCCTCTTACATCCAAATGCAGAAAACCAGAGAATACAATAATGTAATGATAAATCCTTTATCAAAACATAACTGCAATGATTCATGCGAATCAGTCGATCATGAACTCTCCGATTAAGATGAAAACATAGACGGATTAGGAAAATTGTTTGTCATAAAACAAGAAATCTCAAATACAGATGCACAACCAGGATTTTAGAATGATTGTTGAAACTTTACAGTCGGGAGCTTCTCTCTACCATCGATGCTTTACAAAATGGCGAAAACGCCTACATATACTTGGAGCTGACTCAGGCGCTGAAGGCGCGATCATATCATGAATTTAATGCTTGACGTTGAGGAGATTCTCTATCAGGCGGTGCACGAAGATGCTGGACAAACTGCCCATGCAGTCGTTTGTCAGATGCAATATCTATCAAGATGGGTTGTCAGTCTGCCTCTATGCTTGGTCCTTTCCTAGCCTTCTATTTATGGAAGAGGATAATGTTCAACCACTGTCAACTACCACAATAACTGCTTCCTTGGGGTTGGGAATGGCCTCGGTCAACTTTGTATTCGGACAACGTGGCAGATTTTCTTTGGGTGCTTCTTTGTTGGACTGCTATGAGGGGACCCTTATGGAGGACATGGATGAGGGTGAGACGAGAGGCGTTGAGGTGGAAGCACTAGGTGGCGAAGAATCGGAGGTTGGGACACCAGATGGTGAGGCGATGTATCGCGAAAAGGTGACANATGCGACAAGTGGGGGACTGAGGACACAACATAGGTGGAAGTGGCGTAGAGTATGGAGGTACAGGTGGATGGTAGCGAAAGGTAGAAGAGGAGCGGGAGATGTGACAAGGGAAGACACATGGTGGAAGGCAGTAAGCGGAGGGAGTAGGAGATGTAACAAAAAGGGGGTCTGCTATTGTGCCGTGTGTCCTTTAGATGGACGGTCTAGACTCTTTCGGGATTTCTGGCACTGGGGATTCACGATGCAACACTTCTTAAAATCCCGATCGACAAGAAAAATGAGCCTTCTTGCAATCGCGCCCTGAGATTAGGGAAAATGGGTTCTCACCCGCTTCCTTGCACTTTCCTCCTCTTTGACAAGAAATATCGCTAACATGCCCGAATTTGGGTGCTTCTGGCACTTTCGGGGTTCGAGGTTTCGAGATGCAAGATGACGAGGGACTTTTACACCTAGAACTCCCGACTGTCGATATGTCGACTTGACTAGATCTTGTGCCATGCGCCATTGGATCGGACGACCCAGATTTAGTCTTGAAATAGGGGCGCTTTTTCTGACGCTATATATCTAGTAACTTTATAGCCCCGAAATCCCGATGACCATTGATCTGCTTCGTCGCTTAATTTTAGCTCGAACTAGACTTCTTTTGCGAGCTGCGCTCGACGCTTATGGTTGTGGCCTTTGAATAAAACTCGCCTGACCGGCTTTCAAAATCCCATTTCTATGCGTTTACATCAGAGGCCTCAAATCGGAGAGGAAAACATCCCTGTACAAGAAATGTCGCTAACACAACACTATCAAATTTTTGGTACAAACCCAATTTTAATTACTTTGCAAAAACAAAGTCTTTTACAGTTCTCTATGACAACACTTAATCACTCATAACATATATACATCCTCTCTCTTGGACTTGTATTCATCACAATATATAACCAAATGGTTCATGCCATTCTTAGAAAGATAAAAACAAACATGCATTAGTTTATTTAGCAACCACACAGTTTTAATATTAATAACAATTTTAACAAAATGAATTCCCTACTCATCATCACTCCAAGAAAATGAATGAATGGGCTTGGTTGACAACACTCGATCCTAGCCATAAAAGAGTGAATTTGAGATAAAAAAATGGTTCATAACACATCTAGAGGCCACACCCATATGCCTCATGTGAGATTGGATGCAAAATGATGCTAAACAAGTGAATGGGGATCAAGATCCACTTCAACCATTGCCCAGAATCTTTGGAAGGTAAGTATATGGTTGCACATTGGTCCAAAGATGCTTTAGGAATAAGTTCAACATTGATTGCATGTGTTTATCCTTTTAATCGATGCCTAGGTTGTTGCAATATTCCATTTGAACCATAAACAAGTTGGAAAACTACTCTATATTCATCCACACTTTAGCACACAATGAAAAATTCAAACCATGACAACATGCTAGCAACAAATCAAATATAACCTATGATCATAAGTATAGATAAGAAAATGACTAAAAAATATCCAATCATATCTGATGAGCCAATTATTATTAATCAATCATTGCATAACCACAAGTGTGTTAAGGTAGACCAAAGAAGGGTTTTGGAAGGTTTAAAGTAGAAAAGAGAAGGGATTTGGAAGGTTTAAGATATACCATATAAGAGACTCATCGGGTAGAAAGCGTGACCTCCTACTAAATGTGTTATATGCTAGTTCTTGGAGTGGAAGGTCAAGGTTGTAACCCAATGATCAAGTTTGGGAGAGAGGGTTTGTCATAATCAGTTGGTATCTATACAATGTACTAAGATAGAGGGATGGAAAGAAGATCATTGCATGTGAAGCATGTTCTTTGATATTTTAAGAGAGGATTGATGGAGGTTAGAAAGGGGTGGAAAGTAGTAGAGGAGAATGTAACACATGTAATACCCCTAGGTTGGACACAATTATAAATGTACATATGATTTATAGGTTGGTGATCAAGGATGTTTTGGGATGATGTCTTTATATATATTTTTAGGGCCGAGTGCTTGTTGATTTAATCAAGGAACCTATGAGTTGCAAAGGCCAGCAAGCCTAAAAAATGTAAATTGTAATCACACTCAATATATATGATTAATGTAAAATACATCACTACTACAAACCAAGTTAGACAAGACAGTATGGGGGATAGGACTCTATGAGAGGGAAAGGGGGTTAGGACTTGAGAGGAAAAGGGGATAAGTCAATGGGGCTTAAGCCAAGGGAAAATAATAGTATTCCTATGTCCTAAGTCTTATGATATATTTTTATCCTAAGTTCTTAAGTGAAGAGAATGAATTACCAGTGGAGAGACTTATTTTCCTAAGAACATGCATACATAATGTTGGGACTTAGTTCATTTTCGATCATTCATTATTTCCATCATTCTTACCATTTCCTAGGGAGTGTGAGTTATGGAGTTGTTGTTTCCCCGTAACCTTGTGTCACTATAACCATGTAAATCCTTGGGGTTTGGGTTGAAGAAGCGGGTTGTTAGGCTAGTGGATGTTGTAACTCTTAGAGAAGCCTTGTTTTCAAAGTGCACAGAGATTTGAGACTTATTGGTTAGTCTGTTGTTGAGATCTGGAAGGGAAGTGGGACAACAAAAGGACTATTGAGTAGAGAAGGGGTAAACTTCTCGGGGTGGGATAAGTTATGGGGAATGAGAGGTTGTGAGGAGGAATTGTGCTAGAGTTGAGACCAACTGTGGTTTGTCATTTATTATGATGTCTGTTAGACCTTATTTTGGCTTAGGTAACCTTTTCCTTTGTGGATTCATATTTATCCCTGGCTTGAGGTGACTTATTGTTGATAGTGTATGAACAGCGGAGTCTACAACTAGGAGGAATGTTTGAGGTCTACATGATCCAATCCAGTGGGTTAATTAAAATATAAGTGTCTTTTATGTGTTCATAAATATTTTGTGTGGTTAATTTTTTTAACTCTATTATGGTATATTTGTATATGTTTATGCATGCATTTAATGATGTTAGAACTGCATAATCCTTGCATATGCAGGGCATGGTAATTGATATGGTATAAGAGAAAAATTTGTGTGTGGCGTGGCTCGGCTTGGAGGCCAGGGACGTTACATTGTAGTATCAGAGAAAATTTTGAGTTTGATAGTAGCGAGGAGCATTACATTGTGAGTATCGAGCCACGAGTTCAACACTAAGTCTACATGGGCCGAAGACAACACGATGAAACTGAAAATTGCATATTTGGGTTCAAGGGATGTCTGCCAATCTGTTTTTTAAAGATTCAAAGGAAAATTTTTGGGGTTACCACGCAATTTCTAAATTTGTATTCAAAGGTTAAAATCCTAATTTGTAACCACTATGGATGTAAATTCATGCCACTGAATTGGTCAAATTTATAGTGTTAGGTACATTAAGAAACGATACTCTTCATTCATTGTTGTATCCCAATTTGGATGACATAAATACGCAAATAATACATGGATCATGAGTCTTTGAAACTTGAGACAAAGAGAAGAGGCTCGCTGGAAATATGAACGTGTCCAATGTTGATCTGAAGGATCATCGAAAATATTACCAGATGCTTCTTGTGTTGAGCGGACCCATCTAGGAAGTAATTAAGTGGTGTTGGTTAGGGTTCAAAGGACTCATCTGGAGGAAGGTGGCAGGAGGGTGGATTTTCATCCTCAGTATCATCATCTGAAGAAGAAACCAAAATAGAACGGAAAAAGGCACAAATGTCAAAGATGGATCGCTTGATCCAGAAGGCACAATTATCGAATTGACAAGACCAAGAGATTTTCGTAAATTTAACATCTCTTCTAATAATAATTTCATTACAATGTGTTTTAAGAAGTCTATAACCTTTGACATCTTGGAATAACCAACAAATATACTTCTCACTTTTAGGTTGCAATTCTTTCCTTTTCTAATCAGAATGTGATCCCATGCTATACTTCCAAATACATGGAAGTGACTTACATATGGTTTTAATTTTAGTCCAAGATTCTTACGGTGTTATATTTTAAGAGTCTTTGTGGGAATGCGATTGACTATGTAAAATTTGCATGATGGATTCTTCCCAATACTCTATATTTAATCCCTTAGATTGGATCATGCAATTAGCCATTTATTTAATGTGTGGTTCTTTATCTGAGCAACACCAATTTGTTGTAAGTGTATATGGAACATTGTGTTGCATTTGGATGCCTTGTGTAGTCTGCATTAACTTATAAAATTATTGTTCAAATATTCACCTTAGTTATTTGTTTCTTAAATTTTGAATTTGATGTCAAAATTGATTTTCTACAAGGGCCTTAGGCCAAAAAATTATCAAAAGCAGCTCTTAAGTTTTAAGAAACAAACCCAAGTACGTCTGGAAAATTATCAATAAAATTTAGAAATACTTGCACGGAAAAGCGAGGAGAAGAAAGTGGACCACAAATCACTATGAACAAAGTGAAGGAGGCGTGCCAAGAGCCGTTTGTCAAGTGTCTAGATGATGTTTAGCCGAGGCACAATCATTACAAACACCATCTACTGCATGAAAAGGAGGAAGACAGTCACCATCATTGATTACATAGTTGTTTCAATGGGTGGTAGTTTAGATGACCAAATCACTTAGACCAAATTTTGCTCTAGTAATTTCTATGAGTAATAAAAACTAATGAAAATATAATGACCTAAAGTTATCAAACTTGTACAATTTGGTAATATCATTAGCAATTCGAGTTACCAAGAACATGCTTAGGATCTTTATATCCTTGATTACAACTTGGTGAGAGTGAAAACTCGTTTTACCTTTACTTGAATGAGTGATTTGATATGTTGATAGAAGGTACAAGAAAGACTTGGAACACATAATAAATCATTGAAATGGCCATTATCTACTTGAATTGTTCCATATCCTACAACACCTAAGAGATCTATCATCACCAACAAATATTTTCTTGATGTTACATTCATTTAAGAGAAAAAAATATGTCTTTATCCTTAGCCATATGATAAGATGCTCCAAAATAAATAAGCCACTCATTAGAAGAAAGTAAAAGTTATAGTGAAGGAGAAACCCGAGGAAGCAAAAAAGTGCATGTTCCGCATTCCATCCATTCCATTCCGGGCTCCATCCATCCACGTTCCATCCTTCCTTCATCCATCCGTCCATCCATCCGTCCATCCCTCCATCATCCAGTCCGTCCATTCCATCCGTCCATCCATTCCATCCATTCCTTCCGTCCATTTCCATCCATTCCATTCCATTCCTTTCCTTCCTTCACTTACCTTTCCATACCTTTCCATTCCATGTCCATTCCATCCATTCCGTCCATCCATTCCGTCCTTTCCACTCCACGTTCCATCCTTCCTTCATCCATCCGTCCATCCATCCGTCCGTCCTCCATTCCTCCATCCACTCCATTCCATCCATCCATTTCCTCATCCGTCCTTAGCCTGTCCATCCTGTCCATCCTGTCCATCCTCCTTTCCTCCATCCATCCGTCCATCCTCCTCCCGTCCACCCTCCATTCCATCCTCCATCATCCATCCATTCCATCCGTCCATCCATCCATCCATCCATCCTCCATTCCATCCGTCCATCCTCCATTCCATCCGTCCATTCCTTCATTCCATCCATTCCGTCCATTCCATTCCATTCTCGGTCCATTCCATCCATTTGTCCATTTCAGATCATCATCCTTTCCTCCTTTCCGTCCATCCGTCCGTCCATCCGTCCATTTCGTCCGTCATCCATCCGTCCATCCATTCCATTCCATCCATCCATTCCATCCATCCATCCTCCATTCCACTCCATTCCGTCCATCCATCCTCCATCCAGATCCGTCCATCGTCCGTCCATTCATCCATTCCGTCCATCCATCCATCCGTCATTTCCACTGTCCATCTTTCATTCATCATTCCTCCATGTCGAGACCAATCCATTCATCCAATCAAGTTGATGAGAATAAGATCACTTGAGTAGTTCAAAAGTATTTTAGGAAAATACTTGTCGGGCATTAGTATTATGATATAAAGATGAAGGATTTATTTGAACTCAAGCTTGGGAGCATGACCATGGATGAGTATAAGAGAAGAAAGATTCTTAACATTTTTAAAGGTATGTTAACTTGATCAGGATGAGTGGGTCAAGATTCAGTGTTCATGAGTGGGTTTCCTTCGATATTGATGATAAGATACAATATGATGATCCCAGACATTGGAGAAATAATAAAAAGAGCCAAATGCCTTTATGATCAACATGAAGATCAACCTTTCAAGAGATTGGTTTGACAAAGAAGATAATATGGAGTAGAAAGAAAAGGATACAATCCACCATTCTTCATAAATAGTTCTGAGGAGACGATCGACTCAAAATGAACCCAGAATGATGGAAACATTGAGGAAAAAGTCCAAGGTAGCATCCTATTAAATGTTGGGGTTGTGGGGAGATCACATGTATAGAGATTTCCCTCACAGAGGAGAAAATAGTAGAATTGTTTACAATGTATAGCATAAATGATCTGATTGAATACATGGGTAGAAGCATGACAAGGATCTATGGAACCTTAGACAACAAGCAAGTTGAATTTTGGTATCATATGATTGAAGTGGGAAGGTAAGATCAATGATCAAAGCTATAACTATTTTAATTGATTCAGAGATATTCAAAGTTATATAGATCCTAAGTTGGTGGAAATATTTCATTTGTAAAGAAGCAAGCATGGGAAATATTAGCTAGTGATTGTACAGGAGCTAAAGAAAGAATCAATGAGTTAGCGGTTAAGGATTGTTCAATGGACATGAATGGATTAAAGTACAAAGGCATATTTGAACATCGTACCTTTGGTTTCATATGATTTATTAAATTGGTATGGATTGGTTGGATGTACATCATGTTTTCCTAAATTGCTACAATAAGGCCTTCCTTGTTTGGATGAGGAAGGACCTTGAAGCAGGTTCGAGGGGTATTCGAGGAACCTATGGAGAGATTTCAACCTACAATTGAAAGAAGATTCCGAGGAGTAAGGGCATCAAATTTATCTGACCCATATGGAAGGAAACTTGGGATAAGGATTCCAAGTAACAGAGACCATCCAGTCTTAATATATTATGAGGATGTATTTAGAGAGATACTAGGGTTTCCACTGAAAAGAGATATAGATTTATTTATTAATTTGATGCCTGGAGCAGCTTCAGTTTTGAAGGCTCCTTATAGGATGAGTACGCAGTTGAAAGAATTGCAAATGTAGCTCAAAGAAATTTTGAAGAGAACCTCGCCCACAAGTGTGTCACCTTAAAGTTGCCCAGTGTTATTAGAATAAGGATGGAACCTTGAGGTTTTGAATTGATTTTAGGCAATTGAATAATTGACTATGAATAACAAATATCTTTTTTGCGAGGATAAATGATCTTTTTGTTAAGCCCTAATATGAGTGGCTCATTACACCTTAATTGGGAATATTACATTAGTAATGTTATTTTAGCCTGTAGACTTTAGTCCATTGGTGTAATTATACCTCCTAGTCTCCTATATATACCAAGGAGACATTTTCATTGGAATCATCTTGTATTTGGACATTTTATGTGGGCATAGGAGGTTTCCCCCTCGAAGAAGCTTATTATCTGAATTTATCTCTTTTTCAAAGGCGTTGATTACTTTTGAAGGTTTTCTATGCTATATTGATATTTGATTCTCACATATGGTATTAGAGGTCAAGGTCTTGGGATTTCCTTGCTACATGCGAGACACCTTGGAACTTTCACTATAACTTGTTTTACTCGATGATTTTGAAGGAATGGCTTGGATGATATTTGATCAATAGATCAGATGCGTTTGGATTAAAATTTCAACTCCAGGGCCTTATACTTTCGGAGATACAGCCTTTGTAAGATAGGGATATGGAATCATATTAGAATTGATTCATCACGGAATTTTCACTATAAATTTTTTTTAAAGTAAGTTTCAAAACACGAAATCTAGAGGCTATTCAAATAAATTAGTAAAGGCATCTATGGTAAAATTTGGCAAGGTCATCTTACATTTGTAGATAAACCTGTAGAAGATAGAATGTCTGACTAGTCCTATTGATTGATCTCAAGAAGGTGTTCTAATTAAAACAATCATAACTTATTCTAGAGTATCCAATTGAGTAGGACTAGTTGCATTGGATATTGGACAGCCCATGAAACAGCTCACGGGTACAAGTTTCAAAATTTTATATCAATTATTTTGTGTGCGGGACATGCTACTCTGAGTGAGATCTCCTGGAAAGGGACAAAAATCAGCAAGTTGTGGGAAGTTAGCAATTTCCTTGGAACATCAATTTTGATCAGACACAGTGGCATGCAGGAGAAGAAATATAGGAGACCTACAAAAAGAAATTTCATTCTAAAGGTGTGATTGCTTCTTTATATTTAGAACCTAATCAGTTTGTAGCAAGGGTATGGAGTAGGCAGTTCTGCATAAAATCACTCATCACTTGGACCATTTCACAGAAGAAATGATAGAACACTATGAGGGATACAAGGAGCAATACCTTCTTTGTAATTGATAAATCTCAAACAAAAGGGTTCATTCTGAGCACATTGTCTTCCAAAGATTGAATATAAAGATATAGATATTCTAGATGGTACTTGATTGATGTATTCATAGAAATTTAAAGGATAAACATTCAACATGAGGTTAGCCTTTGGGAACCCAAATCATTGGAGAATGCATTTTAGGGTGGCAAGAAATGTGAAAGTAAAGGCTATGGCTATTGCTACTGGAAGGACCAATCCTAGCATCTATAGAGAGAAAAATGTTCCTTTATTCTAAAACACCTCAACCTACAGGTTGGGCACCTCAACAATTGGGAAAGAAAAGCAAAAGGTTTATTCTTTTAATTTAGCAGTGGAAGTCGAGTGGGGACATAAGTGTGGTGAGAAGAAATTATTCTACATGGGTGTGAGAGGAAGAAGAAGAACAACAGAACCATTTCAAGATGAAAATGTAGAAGAAATTTTTGTCTGAAGAGTTGAATCCAACAATATCGTGTAATACCATTGGCTAGATTTAGCACTCCTCAAGCCCTCAAGGTCGAAGGATATATCAAAAATAAAAGGTAATAGTCCTAATTGATTCTGTTACTCATGAATTTCATTCACTGGAATTAGTCCAAAGCTCTCAATTTAGCTTTGGATGTCATTACAGGAGTTCAAAGTAATGATTGCAAATGGAGGAACTATCAATTTATCGGGAAAATGAAATAATATCCAATATTAGTGAGAGACGTATGTGACTGAATAGGTTAAGTGTTATATACCCATTGGTGGTGATGATGTTGTACTAGAGTCAATGGTTGCAACTTACAATCATTAGAATGGTGGATTTTTGAATTTTCAAAGAACTAAAGCAGAATTTTCATGAGAAGAAATGATAATACTACATGCATTGAAGAAATGGAATCATAACCTAATGATGGGCACTTCAAGGTCAAAGCATATCATGATAGTGCTTAAATACTTCTTGGAACAAAGACTATCTTCATAAGAACAACAAAATGGGTAACCAAGATGTTAGGTTATGATTTTGAAGCGTCTATAAAAAGGGAAGCAAAATGTTGTGGAAGGTCACTCTCAAGAAGGATGAAGATGTTGAGGCCTGCATGTTATCTCGATCATCCAAACATATTGGATAATAGAAAACAGGGATGAATGGAAGAATAGCGAAAAGGTGTGGACTCTCACTCAAAGGTTGTAGTAAGTTAGTGCATGGATACATTTACATGGAAAAATGATTCACTATGGTACAAGGTGATTATATTTATGTAATAACCCCAAAATGGAAACCACAGTGCTATTGGAATTGCACACCTCTCGGTAGGAGGGCACTTTCAGATTTTTGAAAACCTACCATGAGGTCAAGAAGGAATTTTTTAGGGATGGCCTTAAAAATGATGTTTAAAGGTTTGTGGCCGAATGTTTGTTTGCCAAAAAAATAAGGTGGGAAACAATTAAGACCACGAGACTTTAAAACCATTAGCCATCCCAAATTCAGTATGGGAGGAGGTTTCCATGGATTTCATCTTGAGAATTCTTAGAAGTCTGAAGGAAAGAGTGTCATCATGGTGATTGTTGAAGTGACCAGAAATCTGTGGAAGATGCACTCTCAAGAAAGGATGAAGATGTTGAGGCCTTTCTCTGTGTTATCTCGATCATCCAACCCAATTGGATAATAGAAGCAAGGGATGAATGGAAGAATGACGAAAAAGTGTGGACTCTCACTCAAAGGTTGTAGTAGGATTCGAGTGCATCAGATACATTTACATGGAAAAATGATTCACTATGGTACAAAGATCGATTATATTTATGTAATAACTCCCAAATCAAACACAAGGTACTATTGGAATTGCACACCTCTCCAGTAGGAGGGCACTCGGGATTTTTGAAAACCTACCATAGGGTCAAGAAGGAATTTTTTTGGGGATGGCCTTAAAAATGATGTTTAAAGGTTTGTGGCACAATGTTTGTTTTGCCAACAAAATAAGGTGGAAACAATTAAGACCCCGGGTCTTTTAAAACCATTAGCCATCCCAAGTCAGCGCCGGGAGGAGGTTTCCATGGATTTCATCACAGGGTTACCGAAGTCTGAAGGAAAGAGTGTCATCATGGTGATTGTTGATAGACTGACCAAGTACGCACACTTTTTTTCACTCTCTCATCCCTTC
>SNQJ01S0217364.1:0-15287 GCA_010110895.2 Picea sitchensis | reverse complement strand
CAACGTTTTAGGTTGACTAAAGGGGTGTGGGCCCATAACTTGTTAGAATATAGAGGATTGTGCTCGTTTAACTATTGATGATACCCTCGTCACCCAACCACAGGCCGAAGCCACCCTCCGAGCACCTTAACCTTGACCGAGAAGAGAATCCTGGCTACAATCAATAGCCAAGAGAGGCTAAATGCGCCAAGAAAGAGAATAGAAACTAAACTGAATAGATGATCCCACCTAGAAGCTAGCGCACCACTTTCCAGATCTCCTAGAAGACTTGGGCACAAAACTGCTTCTGCCTGCAACTGCCTGCGCAGATTTAGATCTCATTGCAACTGTTGAGATGTGAAATAATGAAACTGGTGCCTTGTATTTATAGTGGACTGGCCAGTCTATCTGGGGCCGACTTCTCCTTCTGAGCATCAATAAATTCAATATAAATATATTTTTTCAGCTGACAACTTGTCTAGGGTTTCCTTCAATTCTTTACTTCCTTCCAGAGGATTCTAGTCTCGTCATAGGTCACAATAGAGGTTCAAACCTCCCGAAGCTACCATAATATTACCACTTGGATCAGTCCCAACTATGGTCCGACTACGCGTATCCCCTTCGGGAGGTATGCAGTGATCAATGTGTACTCAAAATCACACGGGATGCTGTCACGACTAACTGAGCCAGCCAAAGGTGAGATGTAGTTAGGCAAGACTAATGAGATATTCTTCGTGTTCGCTAGATCATCGCAATGCTTGCTTCTTTTCTCAGTCACGGTTCGGCTAGACTAACATGTAGTCCAGGGGGATGCTTGCAATCCACCCATCGATGATTCCTATATTCCTACAAACATGAATTTCTTAGTCATGAGGTCGACAAGTATCTCTTCCACGAACTTCTCTACTGCACTACGCTCGCTCAACATTCACACTTGTAAATAAAATAACTCGGGTAGGAGAACATATAATCAAGGTAATCAAATCGATGGCGAGGTCTAGACAATACATCACAGTATGAAATTACTTCTCTGTTAGCTCGAATATCTTGGTTTGCAAAAAGTGGTCCCAACGCAACGTTCGATAGGTTAAATAAGCAATGTCGTAACAGGTTCCTCCAACGAGTAGGAATGCCGTAATCAATGCGATTTCATCCATTATGGTGCAGTCTCAATGGTTGAATGTCAATCTTTCCGGCAATAACTGTGTTTCTAGCCATTCTGAAGCATCATTATAATGATTGACACTCCTCCAACAATCATATAGCTTCGTCATGGCGAAGTGTCTTTCTGCGCTGATCTACTATTCCGACAAGGTTCAAGTCCTACAAGCCTTCCTTCTACGAAGTCTTCTCTGGAACCTCCTGTTGTTTTTCAAACTTTTCTTTCTTCTTATTGAGCTTTCTTACCTTCTTTCCTATGGTTTGAGTCTCTGGGTTCCTCTTTCCATTCTTATTCTTATCTTCTCTTAGCGTAGTAACTTCGCACTATTGAGGGTGTTTCAAAGGGTTCAAAGGTAACACTTCTTCTCTTACTACTTCTAGGGTAGGTTCTCTTCTCTCCTGCATGAACAGGTTTTTCAAGCCTTCCCATGTTCTTTCAACTTCGATTGTTAAGTCTCTAGCCCTCAGTTGCTTCAAATTGTCCTCTTGTTCTTGTATTAGTCGCTCTATTTTTATGGCTATGAAGTCCTTTAATTCTTTCATTTTATGTTTTGTGGCTTCCTCCTCTGCTTTCCTTCAGATCTAATCTTTCTCAAGCCATGTCTTTTCTAACAAGATTTCAAAAGGGGCATTGTTATCTACAAACTTAATGACTTCAAATTCTTCTTTGGTCGACTTTACCTGAGTAAATATAGGAACATTAGTAACTCTTCCACATAGGGTTATCTTCTTTCCTTTAAACAATCCTATCCCTCCTAGTGAAGGGACCATAGCAGGCCTTCCCAAAATTTTCGAAGTGCTTTTTGGCATAATGTTCACATGTGTTTCTTCATCCAATATACAGTCTATGTTGAAGTCTCTTATTCTTGTTTCTATGCACTGCTTTTATTTTAAGATCTCTAGTAAACTGATGTCTCTGTGATCATTCAGGGCTTCTTTCATCTGTAATAACATAGTCTCGTATTGTTTTTGGTTCTTTAACATATCCTTATTTTCTTGACTTTCTGCGTAGTTTTCTTGTCTTATGTTCATCTTTTAAACTTTAACAATAATTCTAGGGCAATCCAAAACCTCATGATCAACAAGTTTACAACAAAGACAAATAAGACCTACACCAGGGCATTCCTTAGCAAGATGTCTTGATCTTCTGCAATTATAACACCATGTCAATCCTCTATTTCTTTTAAACGATCCCCAACCTTTCCTGTATTGCGCACTTGGATCACAGTGATGGACCTGCAATCTGTAAAAAATCTTTCTAGGTTCCTGCATCCACTTGTTGTTCCAAAAATTATTTCTATGCATATGAATAACATATCTTTTACTATCTCTATCAAATTTACTCATATCAATTCTTTCTTCTAGTTGTTTTCTAGTTTTCAGACTAGGAAAAAATATATCAAACATACTTATATTCATACTTTCAGAGAAAACATTTCCACTTATCTTACCTTTATTAGAGCACAAAGCTTTAATATCTTACCTCTTTTCTTCAAATCCAGTTCCCTTCTTAGCACAGAGCTTCACAAGATGATTAGAATATTGCGCACTACAACAACAAATCTATGCACATATCTTTCTCTTTTCTTCAGTTCCCGGCAATCATAGTTTTAGGTCCCAACAATGGAACCATTTGTTAGCACAGAGGCAGAACCAGGGTTCAATGCTTCAACATCGCACCAACAAAACCCTAACTACCGGCCCTTTCGTCAACACTTGTGACACTTCATCTACATCACAATGCACCAAAAAAACCCTAACTACCGGCTCTAGTGTTTCCTCTGTTGTCCCTTCTATCCTGAGGTAGAGGCAGGGGGGGTTGTAGGACCATTATCAGACAAATCGATAGGTGCGGACACTAACAGATCTCCCTAGATCCACCTGGATCTAGAACAAAACAAGACAGGACATGACTCTTTCCCTAAGTTGTAATCATTGAATCTACTAATAGGAAGGGATAAGTGACATACCTTTATATCACTTCCTTAGGTCTTTGTTGTTCCCACTTCACTTTGGTGCTCTCGTGAAGTCAAGTCCAAGACAACACAAACCAACCAAAGTGAAGATAGCAAAGTATATTCAATGTCAAATTATGCATATGATCAAGGAATTACACAATAAAGTAAGAGTGACTTTATGGGAAAGGGACATGCCGATGTATCATATTAATTGAAAGTAGAATATACAACCTGATCGCCTTGATGTTGCAAGCTTCCTTTCAGCGATCCTTGGTTCCAACACACACAATTTCTTTGTACTTGCATGAAGAAGATCCAATTCCTCTTGATAGACCAAATAGAGTCTTCAAGGTTCTGTCCAAGCAGGGTTCTTCACACAATTCTTTCACCAATTCTTCATTCAATCTTGCTTAACCTTTTCAATGAGAAACCTTTCAATATATAGGAGAAGGAGAGATGGCTACATGGATGGGGATGATCCCATCAAATCTGAGAAGTCAGTAGAATGACAACCATGCGAATGCCAACTCATTTTCTAGAAGATTCCCTTCTAGAACCCTCAAGACCTCTTCTCCTTTCGAAGCTTAAAAACAGGTTCACACCTTGTGTATGGAGCAGATTGCAAGAATTTCGCACCCTAAGTGTGAGTGTCTTGCGAGAATGAGGGATTCTCACACCCTAGACCATAGGCAGCCTGAGAACTCATCTTAAAAATATGTTTTTTGGAAGAAGACAAGAGCCACTTTTCTCAAGCAAAAAGTCCTTGTTGGGAGCCTAAATATATCACTATTAAGACATCACCAAAGTGAACAAAATCATGTGTAACAGAATGCCCCCCAAAGTATGAGGCCAAAATCTGTGACAACTGAAATACTTTGTAAACTATGTGTGTGTATCAGAAACCAGGAGTGCACCTAAATGGAAACCTACAAACAACCAAGCATCTACAGAATATAATACCAGTTTTGAGGTAGGCATTCCCATACTCAAATCACAGACGGATGACATCATGAGCGTAGGTCATGGCCACCAATCATACACCATGGATCCAAGCTGTCAAAATATTGCATAGCCACCAAGAATACATTGTGGATATATGTGAGAAGACTTAAATTAAGATGACATAGCCACATGACTTACAAAGTGGATATATGTGCCGATGCAAATCATACATACTCCATCGCAGCCTGGATAAAAAAGATGAGACCCAGGGTCTTCAATCCCATCACCTGAAAGTACAAATCTATCCATGTGATTACATGTGCTGAAGTTAAACATGGTAGAAACCACTCGATTACCGGTCATTGATGAAATCATTAACAAGTGCAAGGGAAATCACCATTAATGCCAATGACTCCCAAGGTACAATAGTACAATCCAACGAATGTGAATAAATGAGTCGAGGTTGAACATTCGATGGAACATTCCGATCAGGAGTCAATAATGAAAACCCACTGTCGAAAGAGAGGAAACTTGCCATTGAGGCATGCAAGTTCCAAGGTATCAAATAATTTCTAAGTCTTGTTTCCAGATAATGAGTTGGAGTCAATGGAACAAGGCTCATCATAGGAGGGCCTTGGTGTATCCCCCATCAATGACATGAAATAAGTAACATATTTTGAAGGTGAAAAAGAGTATGAATATATGTTGAAATGGACATAGGGAAGGCCGACATGGTAAGAATGGACAACTGCAGATGGTCGACTCAATAAAGGACTTGGATGAACATCTCTTGAACATATGAATGAAACGACCAAGGACTTGGCAGCACTGACTCAGAGATGAACCAGGATATGATGTTGTAGCAAGTCGAATGAGAGACAAATGGATTTCCCAAACCAGTTTCAAATAATGAATAGGGGGTGTCATGTTCAAGAGTGACGCTTACTTCCATCAATATGAATACGAAAACAGATCCCTTTCCCAAAATTTCCCCCACCATTTCTGGTGAGTACCTCTTTATTTTTACGCAAGCTTGAGGAGGATAACATTTGCTTGTTGATGTAAGCTCATCCTTTGGACGAGTCCCTCAGAGTATGTTTAACTAACCCTAGGAAGGAGTGGCTCGGTCCCATTACGAGTCTTTCAATGTTTGTTTAACGAGTCCAAAGATAGAAAACTCAGGGATTTTTCATGTTTTGAGAGTCTGAAAAACACTTAAAGAGAACTCTCTCAATTCCTTTTTCGTAAAATAGTTTGAAAGGGCCGAAAAAGTGATAAACTATCGCCCATTGAACATTTTGTTCAGATACTTTTATGAGCATGAACAGAACAAGGTCGCTTGACGATCTTTTCATTTTTATGGAGTGTGAAAAGAGCCTAAAGGATACTCCTTTGCGTTTGTTGTTTTCTTATTACCATGACGAATATGAAAAGATGAGAAAAGTATACTCAGTTACGTTCTCATGTATTTTCAAGCACGAGAACGAATGAAGACTGAGATCGAGGTTTTTCTAAAAACCATAAAAAGCAGTCGCACATGCGACGGAAAAGAAAAAACATCCATACTCCTTTGTGTGGACTTCAAAGTTTCTATATCTGCAAAAATTCACACTCATAGGACTATTAGGCATTAGGTTTTATAGACAAAACAATATAAAAATCAACAAAAATGGTAAAAAGTGAATAAATATGGGTAAAAATGGCTTTTACCATTTTCATTGTGATTTTTCCAAGAACTTTGCCCAATACACCTCATTTTCCCCAAAATTTCATTGCTCGATCGTGGGAGGCACAAGCGACCATTTGGTGAACAGTCTCCACCAACGAGGTAAGCTCTTGATCTTCTACCTTTTCCATGGTTTAGTTTTAGTTTTTATTGGCAATTTGCAAGGTTTTGGGTTCATTTTAGGGCAAAAAATTGCGCCTGAGCATTCTCGAAGGCTAGCCATGCGGGACCTGCGAGAATCTAGGATTCTCACAGGTGGCCTTAAGGAAACTTGCGAGAATATCGCACTGTGCTAAAGGGGCACTTGTGGGGGCCGAAAAATGAAATTTCAATTTGATTTTTGCTCAAAAAATTATGCCAAGGTTTGAAATAAGTTGTTGACCCTTCTCTTATGGTTCTTGTGTAGGCATTTGACCATCATGATGCTGGAGTGGTGAGAGAGAGAACATGAGAAGGAGGATGCCATTGCCAGGAATGACCCAGGTACCATTGTTGTCCTCCAAGACTGTGGTCTCTTGAAATTCTTTAGGATTCTGAGCATGAGGGCCCAAATCAGGTTGTTGGAGTACCTGGTTCATGTGTGGGATGTGGACCAACAATTGTTTCACGTGGGAGTCCACACATTGACCCTAGATATCGAGGATATCTATTTTCTAATAGGGTTATCACGGCGTGGGTACCACGCTAGCTTGACTGATAGTCAAGGTTGCAGACTCCCTATGAGTGAGTATTGTCACCAGTACTGTGTTCCTGAGGAAGAAAAAAGCGAGGGAAAGGTTTCTATTTGGGGGGTCCAAAACTTGACCCTGCGAACCATCTTGTTCACTATAGCATGCATGGCCTGGAGCGCAGATCCACACATGGCTCTCCAGAGCTACTTCCAATATGCCATAGAGTGCACAGAGCCACGAGTCTTCAACTGGTCAGATGCAGTTCTCTGTAGTATGAAAAGGGAAATTGACGAAGTACAGGAGGGGAAACTTGAAGCAGTTTGGATATAGATCACTTTTGGTGTCCTTCTTCCTCGAGAGGGTCCCATTGCTGAGATTACAGGCTGATTGGGGTTTACCGGCCCCACAGGATCCGAGGATGCTGAGGTGGTGCAATCTCATGGCCCGACACATAGCTGGGCCCATCATCAAGTACAATGATTCATTTTTAGACTGGTTGCGGCCACAGATGCTGATGATTGATGACTACACATACGATGGTTTGGATTTCCAAGGGGATCCGGATTTGGCCCTACCTAAGGATGCTCAGTGGGGTGACCTAGGTAAGAAGTACACATTTTGTTATTTTAAATGTTTTTATAATTTTTATCATATAAAATGTTTTTATGTTTGTCCAAGAACTAAATAAAAAATGTCCTTTTGATGACACAGATGTGGGGCCATATCGACCTCCAGGAACATCTCCTATTCAATGGCGAGGAGAGGTGGCTCCAGTGGCACGATGGGATGTTGAAGACTATGAGGCAGTGGAGAAGAACTTGGAGGGGTTGACTACTGACATCCTAGATATGGCTATTGGGGAGATCCTTAGACATTATCAGCGCCACACCGTGGGAGTGTCAGAGTCTATTAGTCGACTACTTCATAGGGTGGCCCGGGTAGTTGTGTGTTATCATGAGCGTCACCCATGACGCTATTTTGTAGAAGCTATAAGCTTCACATTTTGAGATTTTGGTCCTTGGACAGAAACGTTTTGTAAAAACTTTTGATCGTTATATATATATATATATATATACGACTTCTACTGGCTTATCTTGTGTTGTGTGATACATGTGATGTGATTGGTTTATAAATGGCCCAAATGTCTATCTAATACAGAGTTAGCTAATGCATCAGTCAATGTATTTAGACATCTAGGAATGTGTTGATACTCAATATAATCAAAATAACGTTCCAAGAGGTGAATTCGTAAATATACCCATAAAAAAGTAGGACTCCGAATAGCATAGAAATTACTTAGTTGTAGTACTACTAGTTGCAAATCGAGTCGTACAACCAAGTGGAAGATACCAAGCGAAATAGCATCAATCAACAATTCGATGACGATGCTATACTCTACAATATTGTTGGTCGCACGACCGAGACACACACCTTGTAGAGTGATAAGTTCGTTTGTAGGGGCATAAATTGCCCAAGCAACAGAAGCAAGGTTCTGAGTACTACGGCTAGCACCATCAATGAAGCCAATGTGGGGTAGTGAAGACTCTGACATCTGGAAACCAAACACAACGTAACATAAGCGGTCGAGGGCAGAGACCAGATAATGAAAAAGCATACTACAATAACACACAAGAAGTATGATACAATAAAATACATGTACTCATGCACAGGTTATCTTAGGCATAGTACTTCTTTAAGTACAACCCATTTCTAGGTTCACTCAAAGGGATACCATCGTAGTCCACTAACTCGTAAGCTCCTTTCTCTAAAACTTGCCTAACGATATAAGGACCTTGCCACATAGCTTTGAATTTTCCTGCTCCTAGCATATCTCGATCTTGTTCATAAAGGAGAACTAGATCACCTTCGGAGAACGCGTTTCTTCTGGGCTTCTATGACTAGGGTGGCGTCACGACGAGTTTCATCTAATCGCATGAGATATAATAGACGTTCTTCTTCAGCAGAAGTGTTTGGGAGGCGTTCGACGGCTAGTTTTAGGGAGGGTATCTCACATTCAATCGGCAGGATGGATTCTAGACCATAGACTAACCGGAATGGTGTAAACCCAGTGGCAGACTTAATGGATGTTTGGTAATCCCACAATGGTGAAAAAAACATCATGTGCTAACTCGTTTTGTGAATCCCTATCATTCGTCGAAGCGTGGTAATGAGGACTTTGTTAATTGCTTTGAATTGGCCATTGGCTTGTGGGTAATAGGGTGTTGAGTTTTCATAGAAAAGACCCAACGTTTCAGTGAGTTTGGACATCATGAAGTTTCTAAAGTGGCTATCGTGATCAGTGATGATAGCCTGAGGAACACCAAAATGAGCTATGATGTGATTGAATATGAATAATGCTGCGGTCTTTCTGGTGTTGTCAAATGTCAGCATCACCTCAACCCATTTCGTAAAATAATCTATGGCTACAATAATGCATCCATGCCCCCCGACCGAGTGAGGGTGACATGTTGTGAAATCGATACCCCATTTCGTAAAAGGACCAACGGAGACCACAGGGTGAAGAGGAGTAGGATGTGACCATATTTTATGGTTGTAGGTCAAGAAAGCATGGCATTTTTGGACAACAATTATACAATCGTTAAATAAAGAAGGCCAAAAATACCCTGCTCGCAAGATCTTCTGGGCAGTAGCATACCTAGACATATGACCACCACAGGCTCTAGAATGGCATTCATTTAGGGATTTTTCATCTTCGTCAAACGTGAGGAAGCGTCAAAAAACTGAGTCAATCCCATGACAATAAAGAGTATCACCGAGGATAATATACGGATGGGCTTGGTAGCATATTCGATGGCAGTCAATACTAGACAAATTGGGCCAGAAAGTCTGGGTTTGGAGAGATATGATGATATAATCGTACCAAATATCATCGGAACTAATAAGGAAAAGGTTTCATCAGGTAATGAATTGAATGCTACATTTTCCATCTCAGAGTAGGGAAAGTCGCATATCAACTCGACAAACACTAAGAATTTCTTGGACTTAGCATGTTCGAATTCTAAGTCAAACTCCTGGAGTATCACGATCCATTTGGAGTATTTTCCCCCTAGCAGTTGACATGTGAGAATGTGTTGCATAGGGTTGCAGTTAGAAATTATCATAGTCTTGCGAGAGAGGATATAGTGTTGGAAATGTTGAACTACTTAGACGGCTTCCAAGGCCAGTTTTTCAACATGTAAATACTTGGTTTTGGTAGGCGTAAGACTTCGAATCAAGTAATAGATGACATGTTCATCATGAGAATCATCCTCGTGGACGAGAACCATAGCGATGGTGTAATCCGAGGCTGTGAGGTAGAGGAAATAATCACGACTATAATCAGGTGGGAAGAGAAGTGGGGTACGTGTCAGGGATAGTTTCAAAGCTTTGAAAGATTTATTGGCAGTGGTATCCCATACAAACTCAGACCCCTTTTTGAGTATTCGCGTAAATCCAAGAGTTAGCTCGGCATAGTTTGGGATGAAACGATGAAGAAAGTTTGCCTTCCCTTGCAAAGTTTGTAACTGGCAAAGCGAAGAAGGAGGAGGGAGATTGAGAATTGCCTCGACCTTCAAAGGATCTACCCTGATCTCTTGATGTGAAACAATAAAGCCTAGAAGTTGGCTGGATTCTACACAGAAGACGCATTTGTGAGGATTCAAGCGTATATGGTGAAACCGACATCAAAGGAAAATGGATCGAAGGTGTATTGGATGATCTACAGGGTGCATGGAATGAGCGGGTAAGTTGTCTAGATATGCCTGCACGATGTGCTTGATATCATGGAAGGCGTAAGACATAACGCGCTGAAAAGTTGCGCCAACATTTTTTAGACCGAAAGGAAGTTTTCGATAGGCAAAAGTGCCCCAAGGACAAATAAAAGTGGTTTTGTGTTGATCCACGGGAATGATATTGATTTGATTATATGCGGAGAAGCCATCCATCAGAGAGAATATTTCACTACCGGCACAATCGTCGATGATCTGGTCGACGAAGGGGGTAGGAATGTTGTCTTTAGGAGATGCTTTGTTAATATCCCTATAATCAACCCACACCCGGATTGTGCCTTGTTTCTTGTCAATCGAGAGAAGATTGGAAACCCAGTTAGTGAGAGCCACCGGGTAAATAAAGCTGGCTTTGAGAAGTTTCTCGACTTCAAGCTTGATAGCATCCTCTTTATGTGGGTGGATCGGACAAAGGTGTTTCCAGATGGGTTTAGCATCTGGGTATGTCTTAATCTGATGTATCACAATGTCGAGGTCAATACCTGACATTTATTCATAGCTCCAGGCGAAGACATCACAAAATTCTTTGAAAAGCGACTTGTAGGTGACAATTTCGTCAGGGGAACACGAAGCTCCGATATGCACATTTTTTACTATTCCAAGTTTTATGGATATGTCGAGGGGGATGGTGGGTGAGATATTACTTAAGTTCCCTTTGGAAAACACATCATGTGTAGACTCAAGAATGGTAGAAATGATGACAACGGTTGATGGTGTCGAGATCCATTGGTAGCTCTCGATGGTGTGTTGTTCTAGGAAGAGGATGGAACGATGATGTCCATCGTCCTAGGGGGCATCTTCCATAACAAACATAATCATCTCTTTTTTGGGGAAAATGATGCAGAAAGGATCTGGAGATAAATCACCAAGAGAGGGGGTAGAAGGGGTTTCCGATTGAATGGCCTGATAGACGAATTCAACCAGACTGAAAGGAATTTCGTCACCGTAACAAAGATGATCGCCGTGGTTGGGTACCATCCATGTGTCATGAGATGCAGGGGTTCCATGAATAGAGGTGGAGATCATGTTGATCGAGGAAACAGATGGATGTGGAACATCGGATGGTGGGATGGAGAAGGTACCCATTAACAAGGAGTCTTCAAGAAGATCCACAACGACATTCTCATATCCGGGGGGGTTTTGGCAATGAACGGTATGTTGCCGGTACACGCTTATGAGTTAAAGAAGGCTTATTAGTCGATGGTAATTACCTTTCCTTGATGTGGGAAATGCATGAAATGGAAAAGAGTCGACACAATTGAGCGCATGGAATCAATCTAGCTACGACCAAGTAGAAGGTTGTAATCGAGAGGAGCGTCAAAGACCTCCACTTCAACTTGGACCGTTTTTCCTTCTAACATAATCGACAATGAAGGGAGGACACCATAAGGATTAAAACTGGATCCGTTAAAGGTTTTGAGTGTGTTGTGGGATTCAGTCAAAGGAGGAGAGTTGATGGCTTTCCAACAGGTAATAAACATGACACACATCGAGGCACCCTCATCAATAACTGTTCTACAAATGTTTTTTTTGGAGACAATAACTTGTATTTGGAATGCGAGTTGAGGGGGTAACCTTGGAATGTGATATTCCAAGTAAAAAATTATTAAATTCATATCCATAGGGTTGATTCCACTGATAGCTTTCAACATTACCTTCCATTGTATAGGGAAACTTTGAAAGACTTCGAGGGATGACATCACGGATGGTGCTTGGGCCAGATCTTCAACAATACTGTAGTTCTGGGCAACACATGCATGAGGATTGAAAGCCAATTTCTGAACAACACCCTTTGGAGGAGGGAGAAGGACTATGTCAAGGCTTGGTCATTTGAGATGAAGAGGACCATTGGTAGGTGGATTCGTGGGAGATGGTTGGACCAACGAAGGAGGTATAGCATCAACCTTTTCTTTGGAGGAAGCATAATTTTTTGCTCGAGTGGTAAGTGTGATGTCATTTTTCCTTGAATCTCCTATACACATTAAGACATAGGATGTATTGGAGGGGGAAGGTTGGTCCTGAATGACCAACTGGGCCTGTTGTTGAGAAGGGAAGGGTTGTGACAATACAGCCAGAGTGGGTGGTTTCGTGGTCCCTTGAAGGAACTTAATAACCTCAGCCCGTTGTGGACAATCCTTAGTGTAGTGATCATCACCACAGATAAGACAAGGGTATCGAGGTTTGTGCTTATCCCTATCGTCAACATGTGGTGTTTTGATTCTCTCTGTTTGCGAATTATTTTTGTCCTCCTTATTCTTACCCTTTCCCTTTCTGGATTTGTTTTTACCGGTGGGGGTAGATTGAACAACATTTACCTTAGAAGTTTCGTCAGTGGGAGTGGTAGGAGACAGAGCATTTTGAGCATTAGAAGAAATGGGTTTGGGGTTGTTTCTCCCCAGTCAGGTGAGGATTATATTGTATAAGATGATTCCAATACTGGGCCAAGGATAGAGCAAAAATCAAATTGAAATTTCATTTTTCGGGCCCCGCATGTGCCCCTTTAACACAATGTGAGATTCTCACAGGTGCCCTTAAGGCCTCTTGCGAGAATCCTATATTCTCGCAATTCCCTCATGGCTAGCCTACAAGAATGGTCGGGCGCAAGTTTTGGCCCTAAAACGAACCCAAAACCTTGAAAATTGCCAATAAAAACTAAAACTAAACCATGGAAAAGGTAGAAGATCAAGAGCTTACCTTGTTGGCGGAGACGGTTCACCAAATGGTCGCTTGTGCCTCCCATGATCGAGCAACGAAATTTGGGGGAAAATGAGGTGTATTGGGCAAAGATCTTGGCAAAATCACAATGAAAATGGTAAAATCCCTTTTTACCCATATTTATTCACCTTTTACCATTTTTGTTGATTTTTATATTGTTTTGTCTATAAAACCTGATGCCTAATAGTCCTATGAGTGTGAATTTTTGCAGATATAGCAACATTGAAGTCCACACGAAGGAGTAAAGATGTTTTTTCTTTTTCATCGCATGTGTGACTACTTTTTATGGTTTTTAGAAAAACATCGAGCTCAGTCTTCGTTCGTTCTCACGCTCGAAAATACATGAGAATGTAACCGAGTATAGTTTTCTCGTCTTTTTGTACTCGTCATGGTAACATGAAAATGATGAACGCAAAGGAGTATCCTTTAAGCTCTTTTCACACTCCATAAAAATGAAAATATCACCGAGCAACCTTGTTCTGTTCATGCTCGTAAAAGTATCTAAACAAAATGTTCGATGGGTGATAGTTTATCACTTTTTCGGTCCTATCGAACTATTTTACAAAAAATAAACTGAGAGAGTTCTCTTTAATTTTTTTTCAGACTCTCAAAACATGAAAACCCCCCGAGTTTTCTATCTTTGGACTCGTTAAACAAACATCGAAAGACCCATAATTGGATCGAGCCACTCCTTCCTAGGGTTCATTAAACATACTTAGAGGGACTCGTCCGAAGGATGAGATTACGTCAACAAGCATATGTTATCCTACTCAAGCTTGCGTAAAAATAAAGAGGTACTCGCTAGAAATGGTGGGGGAAATTTTGGGAAAGGGATGTGTTTTCGTATTCATATTGATGGAATTAAGTGTCGCTCTTGAACATGACACCCCCTATTCATTATTTGAAACCGGTTTGGGAAATCCATTTGTCTCTCATTCGACTTGCTACAAGGTCATATCCTAGGTCATCTTTGAGTCAGTGTTGCCAAGTCCTCAGTCATGTCATTCATATGTTCAAGAGAAGTTCATCCAAGTCCTTTATTGAGTTGACCATCTATAGTTGTCCATTCTTACCATGTCATCCTTCCCTGTGTCCATTTCAACCTATATTCATACTTTGTTTCACCTTCAAAATATGTTACTTATTTTGTTTCATTGATGGGGTATACATCAAGGCCCTCCTATGACGAGTCTTGTTCTGTTGACTCCAACTCATTATCCAGAAACAAGACTTATAAATTATTTGGTACCTTGGAACTTGCATACCTCAATGGCAGGTTTCCTCGCTTTCGACAGTGGGTTTTCATTATTGACCCCTGGTCAGGAGGTTCTGTCGAATGTTCGACCTCAGATCATTTATTCACATTCGTTGGATTGTACTAGTGTACCTTGGGAGTCATTGACATTAATGGTGATTTCCCTCGCACTTGTTAATGGTTTCATCAATGACCGGTAATCGAGTGGTTTCTACCATGTTCGACTTCAGCACATGTAATCGCCTGGCAAGATTCATACTTTCAGGTGACGGGATTGAAGACCCTAGGTCTCATCTTTTTGATCCAGGCTGCGGTGGAGTATGTATGATTTGCATCGACACATAGATCCACTTTGTATGTCATGTGGCTATGTCGTCTTAATTTAAGTCTTCTCGCATAGACCCACAGTGTATTCCTGGTGGCTATGCAGTATTTTGACGGCATGGATCCATGATGTATGATTGGTGTCCATGACCTACGTTCATGATTTCATCAGTCTGTGATGTGAGTATGGGAATGCCTATCTCAGAACTAGTATTATATTCTGCAGATGCTTGGTTGTTTGCAGGTTTTCGATTAGGTGCACTCCTAGTTTCTGACACACACAACCAGTTTACAAAGTATTTCAACTATCACAGATTCCAGCCTCATACTTTGGGGGTCATTTGTTACACATGATTTTGGTCACTTTGGTGATGTCTTAACAGTGATGTATTCAAGCTCCCAACAAGGACTTTTTGCTTAAGAAAAGTGGCTCCTGTCTTCTTCCAAAAAACATTTTTTTAAGATGAGTTCTCAGGCTGCCTATGGTCTAGGGTGTGATAATCCCTCATTCTCGTAGGACACACACACTTAGGGTGCGAACTTCTCACAGTCTTCTCCATACACAGGGTGTGGACCTATTTTTAAGCTTGGAAAGGAGAAGAGGTATCGAGGGTTCTAGAAGGGAATCTTCTAGAAAATGAGTTGGCATTTGCATGGTTGTCATTCTACTGACTTCTCAGATTTGATGGGATCATCCTCATCCATGTAACCATCTCTCCTTCTCCTATATATTGAAAGGTTTCTCATGGAAAAGGTTAAGAAAGATTGAAT
>SNQJ01S0217363.1:2360-13138 GCA_010110895.2 Picea sitchensis | reverse complement strand
CGGAAAAACCATGGAAAATTAGCCCATAAGTGAAATTTAACCCCTAAAATCATCCATGACCCCCTCCTAGGGATATGTCCACAAATATTTGGCTTCTCTTCTCTTTTATTTGATCTGCTGGAAAATCTAGCACTACGCGCATTACATATTCAATCATACAATCATGAGGAGGTTAAGGAACCTCTGTGAGATGGAATATATCACACCATGCTCCTCATCCTGTAACCTAACCCTCAAAATATATCTTATTCAGTTGTTAAACACCTCAAAAAATTTCAACAACCAATTATATCTGAACCCCCAACCTAGACCTCCTAGGTCTTTATTTATACTACTCTACTAGCTTATAGTCGTTACAATCCTTATAAAAAAACCTAACCCTATTATGGTTAAGATTGTTTGCCTATGCACATTTCTTTTCCTCTTGCATGTTGTTTTTCCTTCTTTTTATGCATGATTCTTTCTTTCCATCTGTTGCGTGCACTCTAAAATTAGGTCTTTCCCAAAACAGATTTGTTCTCCAAAAATAGGCCTGCACCCAAAATATCCTTCCTTCTCAAAATAGGATTGCAAACACTTTAAAATTTGTTAATGTAAATGGTGTTATCCTTAGCGAGGAAATGTGATGGAAAAGCAAAGGTGAGACATCAAGTAATGATTTTAAAAATAGAGAACAAGGGAAGACAAAAGGATAGAGGAAAGGGCTCAGGGAGATGTAGGAATTATAGGAAGGGCAGATCCAAATATAGACTGGGAAAGAAAGAGTGTTGGAATTGTGGGAATAAAGGACATCTGAATAAATACTGCAGAGCTCCAAAGAAACAAAGAAATGGACAACAAAAGAAAAATCAAGAATCAAATGTAACATGTGATGTGTTACAACATGCTTTGATTCTTTCTGGAGATAATATTTATTATTCTTGGGTAGTATATTTAGGGGCTTCATTTCATGCCACACCGCATAGGAAATATTTTATATATTATGTTCAAGGTGATTTTGGACAGGTTCATTTGGGTGATGAAGCACCATGCAAAATTGTTGGAATGGGAAAGGTAAAAATAAAGCAAAGGAATGGAAACCGGTGGTTTTTGAAAGAGGTAATACATGTTCCAAATAAAAGGAAAAATCTAATTTCAACAAAGAAGTTGGTAAGTGAAGGTTGTATATCCATATTTACATATAAGGTGTGGAAGGTCACCAAAGGATCATTGGTGATAGAAAAAGGAGAGAAGGTAGGTACATTGTATTTATGTACTGGTAATATTGACTCTTCTATCTTTTTAGCTTCTACAAAGTGGATACAACTTTCTTGTGGCATCATAGGCTTGGAAACATAGGTGATAAGGGGATCACGGATACTTGACAAAAAAATTGTTGCAGAATCTTAAGAAAATTGTTTTGGATTTATGTGAGCATTGTGTTTATGGAAAACAAAATGAGTCATATTTCTGAGGAATAAAAGAAAGAAGAGTGAAAGGTTATAGCATAAATATGTATGGGGACCAACTCGAGGTATCATCTCTTGGTGGCTCCTATTATTATGTTACTTTTATTGATTATGCAACTTGAAAAACTTTAGGTTTATTGCATTCGAGAAAAAATCTAATGTTTTTTATACTTTTAAGAAATGGAAGCTTTGGTTGAGAATGGGAGCGGAAAAAGGTTGAAGTGTCTCGGATAAGATAATGGAAATTGAATATTGTAGAAAAGAGTTTGATGATTATTGTTCATACCATGGGATTTAGAGAGATAAGACAGTTCCAGGAAAACCACAAGAAAATGAATTGTGTGAGAAAGGATGAACAGGGACAATCATGGAGCATGCAAAGGTATGAAGAGATTGCATGTTGGTTTCCCTTAAAATTACAGGAAGATGTTGTATATATTTTGTTTACTTAACAAACATGGGACCTTCAAGCTCTTTGGATGGTGGAATTCCAGGAGGAGGGAGGCATGGAAAGGGTAAAAGGTAAAATATAATATTTTTTGAAGAATTTGGTTATGAAGGATTTTCCATATTGATAAAAGAAATGGTTATGAAGGATTTTTCCATATTGATAAAGAAAATAGAACAAAGCTTGAGCAAAAATCCAAGAAGTGTACTTTTATTGGATATGATGTTAATGATTTTGGTTATCACTTATGGGATTATGAAAATCACAAAATAATTAGGAGTAGAGATTCCATATTCAATGAGAATGTCATGTACAAACATCAGTTGCAAGGAAATAAACAGGAAAAATAAAAATTAGAATACACAATGCTTGATAAGATCGCTAAAAAAGAAATTCCAAAGGTACCAAAAAATCAAAATGTACAAAAACAGGAGCAATATGTATCTCAAAATTATGCAAGTGTTTTTATAAGATATATTAGGTTAAGTAGACCCCCTTAATGATACTATCCTTCATTGTATTATTTATTGTTCATTGATTCCGGTGAACCAGAATGTTATGAAGATGCAATGTAGGTAGACACTAAAAAGAAGTGGGAGAAAGGCATGAAAGAGGAAATGGATTCCCTGGTAAATAAATAGACTTGGGATTTGCTTCAGTTTCCTTAAGGAAAAAGAGCATTGCAAAATAAATGTGTTTACAAGTTGAAGGAAGAAGATGGAGGTAAAAAGTGGTACAAGGCTAGACTTGTTCTAAAGGGGTTTGCACAAAAGAAAGGTACAGATTTTGATGAAATATTTTCTCTTGTTTTTAAAATGACTTCAATTAGGACTATTTTAAGTCTTGTGGTAGTAGAATATTTACATGTTGAACAGTTAGATGTAAAACCAACTTTTCTCCATGGGGATTTGGAGGAAGATATTTATATGAAGCAGCCACGTGGGTATGAGGTCAAAGGGAAGGAAAATTTGGTATGAAGGTTGAAGAAGAACTTGTATGTCCTAAATCAATCTCCAGGGTAGTGGTATTTGAAGTTTGACAGGTTTATGACAGAACAAGGTTATAGTAGATGTCATTTTGATCACTATGTTTATTTTAAAAATCTAGAAAATGGAAGCTATATTATCTTCCTATTGTATGTAGATGGCATGATTGTTGCAGGGTCTAATATGAATGATATAAATGTTATCAAGAAGAAATTAGCTAATTCATTTTCGATGAAGTATTTGGGTGTTGCAAAGAAAATCCTTGGTATGAGAATAACAAGAGACAGGAAAAATCACAAATTGACATTGTCTCAGGGTGAGTACATACAGAAGGTGTTGGGGAGGTTTAGAATGTAGAATGAAAAACTAGTTAGTACACCTTTGGCTATCCATTCCAAATTAACTAAGGAAATGAGTCCAAAGACATAGGAGGAGATAGACTACATGTCCAAGGTCCCTTATTCATCAGTAGTTGTAAGATTGGTGTATGCGATGGTTTCACAAGACCAGATATTGCACATGCAATGGGAGTTGTGAGCATGTATATGAAAAATCCAGGTAAAGAACATAGGGATGAAATAAAGTGGATTCTTAGGTATTTGAGAGGTATTGCTACTCATGCATTATGTTTTGGAGGTTCAGACACTATTTTACAAGGATATGTTTATTCAGATATGGCAAGTGATAAAGATATCAGGAGGAGCACCATAGGGTATGTTTTTAATGTAGGTGGAACAAAAGTAAGTTGAATTTAAAAACTACAAAAGGTTGTTTCACTTTCAACAATAGAAGCAGAGTATGTTGTTGCTATAGAGGCTAGTAAAGAGATGATTTGGTTACAGAGGTTTATGGAGGAATTGTAAAATAAGCAAGAGAATAGTAGGTTGTATTGTGCGACCGAGAGTGACATTCATCTTGCAAAGAACTCAACCTTCCATCAGAATAATAAGCATATACAAATCAGCTACCATTTCATACGATCTGTCTTGGAAGATGGACATTTGAAGTTGGAAAAGATACACACTAGCCAAAATTCTGTAAACATGTTAACAAAGGGAGTAACCAAGGAGAAACGAATTCCATTATCATGTTCAGTTGGTTTTCAAGCATGAAGTTGAAGATGAGAAATTTTCCAGTTCCAAGGTGGAGTATAGTCCAACAGGTACAACAACAAAGGAGTTGTTGTGATTAGTCTCCAAGTGGGAGATTGTTGGTTGCGGAGGATGATTATCTTCTTGTTTCATAGGTCTTTTTTTTCAGTCATGTTTATACCCCATGAACATTGTACACCTTGGAATAATCTACACCCCTCCACGCAGGGGGATTGCAGGGGGGGATTGGCCCCCCTCCGGGGTCCAGGGGCAAGCAGGCCCCCAAAGAAAAATTTTCCTTGTAAACGTGTATTGTAATTTTATAGTAAATCTGGACCATTCATTATAAGGTCGCAGATCTGATGGTAGAAGTTATGTCAGGGATTTTTTCCCTAGAAGGAAACCCTATTTTGTGAGGGAAATGTATTGTGGTTTTGTACCATTGCGAATATTGTATTATGAGAGAGGATACTGTGAAATAAAGAAGAGGAAGTTACAGCGGATGTGTTGTAGGTTGTATCCCTTCATTTTCTAGATAACAAAAAGGAAGGACATGGAAATTTATCTGGTGGAAGTATCCCACACAGGGTGAACCACGTAAATCTATGTCTCTATTGTATTGTGTATCCCTTGTGTTTTATTTTTGCATTTGTATTATTTGTATTTCTCTGTGATCCTATTTTTCTAACAATCTAGGTTGGAAACAACCTAAAAAAAAATTCATGCATGACACTTTTGGCCTACAATCTTTAAAGATTTTGTTGAAGTGGTCAAGAAGTGTCATCTATGCCAGATTTTCACTAAGAAAATGCATGCACATATTGGTCCAATGTTTCCCGTTATCACTGTTGGCCCCTTCACCAAGTGGGGGGTATATTTTGTGACATAACACTCAGCTTCGACTAGGGAGAATCATTACATCATCGTAGTTTTCGACTACTTTACTAAGTGGGTCAAGGCTATTCCAAAATTTTCTAATGATGGGGAGACAACAACAATATTTATATTCAATCAGGTCATAGCTAGGTTCAGAGTTTTGAGGGATATTTTCATTGACCGTGGCAGTTACTTTCAAAACAACATGATGTTAGAATTAGCATCAAAATTGGGGTTTAGGTTAGAACACTTGTATCCCTACTATCCCCAGGATAACAATCAGGTTGAAGCCATGAACAAGTAATTAAAAATTATTTTAAGAAAAATGGTCAATTCAACTCGAATGAACTATATTGTACCCGACCTTTTGGACTTACCAGACCTCAGTCAAAATTGCAACTGGTTTCTCACTATTCCAACTTGTTCATGGAGTGGAAGCAATTTTCCCTATTGAATGTGAAATTCTCTCACTCAAAATATAAATCAAGCTCCTTCCAGACATGACTCAGCTCGAAGAATCCTTAGTTTACCTTGAAAATATCGATGTGCAACGTCAAGATGCAACTTTAGCAAACAAAGCACATAAGAAACGAGTCAATTCCCAACACGATAAGTCTATCCATCCTAGGGTGTTCTCTGAGGGAGATCATGTGTTAGTCTATGACCATGACAAGGATTCCTTGGGGGATGAAAAGTTCAACCCCATGTGGTTCGACCCTTATATAGTGCGATATGTTTTAGAGAAAGGATCCTACAAGCTCGCGGATTTTGAAGGAAATGTGTTGTATGAACCTAGAAATGGGCTCTACCTAAATAAGTATTATTCTTAGGCATCAGGACTTGAGCATTAATTCTCTTGTATTTATTGTCTATATTGTATGCAACTTTGTTTACGATTTTAGTCCCTTTGTTACATTAGTTATTGATGTGCTTCTGTTGTGTTGAAAATGCCCGAGGAGTCACTTATTTACTTTGGATAGGAGGATGGCATCAGTCACCATACTCAACACCTAGAATCCATTGCTTGGGTGATCTTCTCGCCTTCTAGTCAGCTAGTGTCTCCTGGAGATGTGTATCTCGGGGAAAATACTAACAACATTGTTGAGTATAATGCAGTTATTGAGATTTTGTGAGATGCATTGTCAAGTGGCATTAATAGCCTCCAAGTGTTCATGGATTCACAATTGTTTGTTTCACATTTGAATGGTGTGTATTAAGCTCGATATCCTATGCTATTATGGTTTTTCCTTAGGGTACATTTTTTGGAACATTCTTTTGATTTCATTACTTACGAGAATGTTCCTAAGAGAGCTAATGAGTTAGATGATGCTTATGCTAATTATGTGTTAGATTAGAATTTATATCATGAATAAAGTAAAGCAAACACGGTCACATGTAAATATACACTTTTGCAAGTAAAATACAAAATGTATAAAACACACAAAAAATAATATATATATCAAAAGGATATCCATAAAGTACAAAGTTTGGAGCCTCCTAGCCCCCGAAGGTCATATAATGTTATACAAGTACAAAAAATTATGCTATGAGCACATAATATGTCTAGGCTTGAGGTTGGTGCAACCTATAATTACAAACAATGATGTTTTCCAAACACCATAAAAATCATAACCATGGCCTAGCTACTCCCATGACATGTCGTTGCATGCCTACAGGGAGGTCGTCAATGGTAGACATGGGCACATTGCGCACCAGGGCCTCAAATTTCTAAACCACACTAGGAAAGGGCCTCACTACATCATCGCTCAGTCCTTCCCCTCTCTACCTTGTTGGCTATGTCACGGGATATTAGTCGCTCTCATGGGTGATCTATCTCCATAAAAGTAAGGTACTTATTAGTATGTCAGATCTCACAAAAAGATAGAAATAGTTGTATTTTCAAAAATTAAAAATTAATAAAAGGGAATAAAAAGTTACATATATCATGTAGCTCATCTCCAATAGGTCAGATTACGTCTGGGTCGTTAGTAAAATTGATGCCCGCATATGGATGCTTTTCGATGAATGGATTTTTCACTCCCAATAGCCAAAGAAGTCATCATCAAATGGATTAGACATTTTTCCACCACCTAAGCAAGCTATGAGGTTGGTCTACCGTACCATGGTTGTCTATGGTCGTAAATTTCCTTGAATGTGGGTTTGCGGGATCATCATGGGCACCTGCTCGAAGAAGAATGTGCATAGGACAATACTGAAGAAAAAATTATTTTCCTTCCTGAGCTTACAATATGTCAATTGTGATTTCATGCTATTGAGAATGGTAGTTCTCCAGTCATACATAGTAGGGCATAGGATTTTAACCCCATATTGCATTTTTTCCCGTGACACCAAATGTAAGGAGTTGGATCCCATGATCTGAAACAGAGTATATAAGATTACTGAAAGACTTGGGTAGGTAATTTGTTTGATTAGCACTTGAGAGCCACTCTTCTCAGTATCGACATCATATTACTCATTGACGAATTCATTGATACTCTGGCCTTCTCCACGATATTGGAATTGTGTCACTTCCCCTCTCCTCGAAAAAACGGTAATGAAGTAAAGGCCTTCAACCGTAATGGTAAAATATTGTCCAACGAGCATGAATGCCTCGACATCCGGGTTCCAATACTCAATTAGGGGATTTAATAATCTCCTTTTTGCTCTCATGCCACCAACTTGGAAAAACTTGTACATGCCACTAGCATGCAGAGATTGTTTTGCTTCGTCACTATTAAACATTGCTTGATCCATCTCTTTGTGTTCATGTTCTCTCTAGAGAATAGACATCCTACTCAATTTCCAAGAAATTTTGAGTTAGTTCCTTTTTTCAAATGTTTCCCTGGGCATATGTAGCCTTTAGTTAGAAAAGTCGTGGATATTTGTGACTAGTGTTTCCACCAGTTGCGGATATCAATGGGTTTCCTTAAGGTAGCCCACGGATGCACATAGTCGTGTTTAATAAAATAACTTTGAGTTTGAAATTTGTAAGGAATTACAAAAATAAAATAATGGAATTCAAGTTAAGAGTGGAGCATTTACTTGTTTGAGGTGGAAAGTAGTGGAGTTGCTCCAAGCTCTGCGTTTTCTTAATTTTCTCTTCAAGGGTTTTGGTCACTTTGGTGCTTGTTTGGGTGAAATGGTAAAAACAGAATGGTAAATGGGTAAATATTTTATTAAAATTTTGAAAACCCACTTCCTAAAGTTTCCTGATTTTTCTCCAAATTTTCAACTAATGATCAAATTTTTGTAGCATTATCATCGTTTTTGCAGGTCTTAGGTTGGTTTGAAATTTTCTCCAGTACTTTTATCATCGATTGGTCAAGTCTTTTACAAGACTCTGGGCAGGTAATGTGATTATAACTGGCATTTAGGTTAGGGTGCATTTCACTCAAATTGTTGTATTATCAATTACCTTTACCATTTAAACCTAGGTTCAACCCCATTAACAAATGATGAAACCTTTCTCTTTGCTTAAAAGCATCATTCGATTGATGGTAAAGCCTACCTTCCATGGGCTCTCTAATATAGAATCCCTTTTCATTTTGGCACTCATGCTGCAAGTTTTTTTCTAGGCTTGGGGGTCATGGTTAGTCCCACCATGAGTTTTCATTTGAACTTCATGCTTCTTACTCTCTCTCCTTCTGGCCATTTCCTGTGGGACCCCTATATTACATGCTTCTCCCCAACAAAATTATGGAGTCCATAGTTAATCTCTTTTCAGACTCTTTAAAATTGAAAATATTTCGAGTGGCGTTGTTGCTTGTACACTCGTTAGATGGATTTGAAGGAACATTTGTCCAACACAATTTTACCCCTTTTTTAGACTGGAAAATACTACTTACAAAAAAGGTATATTCTAGTCTATGAGCTCGAAGATTTCTCCTAAGTTGTGTTTTAAACTTTTTCAGGCTCAGGGGACTAAATTTATGAAAAAGGACAAAGGAGTCAATAGTTAAGCTCTTTTTAGACTCCTTAAATATAAAAATATAGCTGAGTGATCTTGTCTTTGTCACACTCGTTAAAAAGGTTTTGAAGAGACTTACTTTCAGTATAATTTTGACCCTTTTATGGATCAGATGGACTATGTATGAAAAAGGAATAATTTGGCCCCACGATGACCAGAATAGTTCTCCTTGGTATAATTTTATTCTATTTTGGGCTTTGGAGACTAAACTTACGAAAAATACCATCATGGGAAGTTTACTTCCCAAATTTGAGTCATAACTGCATTTTGATATTGACTGCTTGTGCTTTTAGGCCTAATGTTAGCTTAATTATGTTGTCATTGAACCAATCGCCTATGCATTCCTATCAGTTCCCATCCTTCAAATTTATTGTTTTGTGACTCGACACCTTGTCCCTAGAGGGAACATCTCCCAAGTGTCCTTATCCTACACATGCTTCCTTGCATTGAGAATAGGTATGCTCATGCCTTCCCTTGACACTCATTTCCTTCACTATACAATAACATTATTTTATTATTTTTCAGAATTTTATAGTATGAAAAAGAAAAAAAAAGGAAAAAAAAACAAAAAGAATGGGAAAACATATATCTCTTTTATTGGCAGCAGTCTTTCCACCCTTGAAAAAATCACAATCTTGAGTTAGTATCTCATCATTTTGGGTTTATTATGGCTTTAGGATACTTTTTTCATATTTGTGTTTTTCTCCCCTAGTTTATTATTCTTCCAACTATATGGAGCATTTATTGATGCCTCATGTGTCACAAATGTGTCCCAGCTTATAGTCATGCTTCCCGAGTCACATAATGTGTCATGCTTATGTTCAAGGAAAAATTTTCAACCTGTGTCGGTCATTCTACAATTATCCTTTGATCTTGCAAGTCAACATTCACAAGTCAATCTCATCATAATGAGTATCAATATATTCATATGATCTCTTCCAAATCTTTGGCATTTCACCATCCCTCTTGTTGGATGATGGAGGATGCCTTAATGCCTTCTTTCCAGTGGGTTCCCTCCCATCGACTTTGACACATATTTCTCTGGGAGAGGGATCTAGAGTTACGTTTGGTACCTTTGGGCTTGCAGTCATTAGTGGCAGGTTCCCTCGCTATTGAAAGTGGAAATACATCAGTGTCCCCTACTCGATAGTTTCTACCAGGAATTCAATGCCACCTCATTCATTCACACTTGTTAGATAGTACCATGGTACCTTGACTCCCATTATCATTATCGATGGGTTGTCTCACGTTTGTTAACGATATACCTTAATGACTAGTAATAAAACAATGTCTCATTGTTTTCAATTTATGTTGATTAATTGGGTTGGTTGTCATTGATGTCAACCCTTGAAGAAAGGTCGGTAGTGAATTTCGGTAGCACAAAGGTTTGGGTAATGGACCCAAGTTTGTTTTATGGATAATGGTATGAGTTTTGATATATTTATAGGTAATACTATTCTATATGGATAGTACATGTCATTCCATTTCCGATGCTATGTAGAATGTCACATAACTCCTCACAATTAGAGAGTTATGGCCATGTGAAGTTGGAGAACCCTCATGAGTCATCTAGAAGCCCCAAAAGGTCAAAGTAGCAAAGTGTTTACAAAGAAGAAATTATTTAAATAATAAAGTGAAGTGATGAGTGTACTATAATTCAAAGTGGATACAAAAGAAATCATTTGAATAATACATTTAATGGAGAAATTACTAAGTGGACAACTGGTTAGAAGTGGGTTAGCCCTTAAATAAGGAAAGTGGCTTAAGATGGTTAGAAGGTAAACAATTAAGTGAAGTGATGAGTGTACTATAAGTCAAAGTGGATATAAAAGAAATTGTTTAAATAATAAATTTAATGGAGAAATTACTATGTGGACAAGTGGTTAGAAGTGGGTTATCCCTAAAATAACGAAAGTGAGTTAAGATGGTTAGAAGATAACCCCTTGGGGAAGCTACATGAAA
>SNQJ01S0217362.1:1478-15399 GCA_010110895.2 Picea sitchensis | reverse complement strand
CCTGAGTTTATCTTTGAGCACCAATTTCCTATGGTCGTTGTTGTTTTGGAATAGATCCGTCAAATTCTTACACATTGCATATGGTGTGAATTTACCATGGAGGCTTGAGACAATGTGGTCTAGCAAATCCACCCATCGATGATCGGACTAGCTACAGAGAGTAGAGGCTTTAGAACTAGAGGTGAGAACTTATCATTTTCTTTGGTCCAAGTAAAGTGAGTTTTTGATTGGAAAGGATAAGAAAACCCACCCTCCCTAGATCCTTCTCACCTTTTCCACTTTATTTTTCCATGCATCAAGATTTGCAGCGTTTGCAACATCTGACTTAGGAGTATCTTTGTCAATGAATTCCTTCAAGCCATTCTCTTCAAGTATTGCCTCCATCCTGTCCTTCCAAGAAATGTAGTTCAAGATACCCTCGAGTGCATACTCTAACCTCAAGCCATTGAAATCCATTTCGATCTTGAATCAGTTGTAGCACCAAGAAAGTCTTTCTGCAAATTCAAATTCTATCCAATCGCAAACTCAGTCTCTGCAATCTTCTGCGCTCTGATACCGTGTAGAAATTTTAATACAAATTATGTATTGCCTGGATTCTCCTGATATAAAAATTATATTCCACTATTAAATACAAAATCACCTCTACTAATATTCTTGTGGAATTTAAAACACAATTTCCAATTGCAATATCAAGAAGAAAGATCAATCACACATAACAAAGATGTTTTACCGGGAAAGCATAAAGCTAAAAACCCCACTATCATATATTATGTATATATCATGGATCATGAAAAAATCTCATACAAAACTCTAATCCAAGAGCTCTCAGTACAATATACAATCATCTCACACTGTCCTACAAAAATTGACAAATTCATGTTCCAATTTATTGCTTCTAGATAGCTTGCCTCCTCTGCGCAAATCCCTGCAATGAATGAATTCCTCTTGCCTAGGCTGCAAAATCCTCATGGGCACATCCAATGTGTGTGTGGTTGCATGAGTGCACTCACTAATGTCACAATTGATAGTCAAACTGTCCCTTTCACCTGTTATCTCAACTGGGTCTCCACTGGATCTGACATGCATGTAGTTAACAGTGGTAAATTTTTAGTTGCATGTGATATCACTGATTGTGAATTAATTAATAATTAATTCACTGATCTCTCACTAGTGTAAGTTCAGTTACAACTAGTACAATTGAGCTTAATTCACTTAACTGAGATAACTACTTCACAATTCACATAACTACACATATAACTCTGTTACAACTTCGAATCACTCAGTTACAACTAATTCAACTTGCATGTCCCACCAATCAACCTTTTAACTCAAATTTCCTATAGCTAATTGATTTTCCACTTCAGTTAACTATTTCCAAGTGCTCATTGAGAATAGATTAATATTTATTGTCCAACTATTATTAATGGATAATAATAGTCAACATACATCTATAAATAGAATTCCCTCACCATCTATAAATAGACATCATCTATAAATAGAATTTGCTCAGTATCTAAAAATAGAGTTCCACCTAAAAATAGCCTGAGGCTCCATCCTAGTGTAGGTACATAATTTTCACTAGGATCTTCTTGTTGAATCTCAACAGAGAAATCATCTCCTTAGTTACCTCTAGCCTGGGGGGCAACAAGCCACACGTGTGAGATATCAAGCCTCTTTAGGCAAGGAGGGGGCCTCTAAAGGCCATGTGGTATTGATCCAAAGAAATGTGGGAGCAAGGGATGTCTCTCTTCACCAAAATTCATGCCATGCATCATTAGTACCTGAAAAAATCACCAAACCCTAGCTACGTCAATCTCTAGAAGGTGAAGTCATCACCAAAAGAGGGCCAACATCCAGTATCCAATCATTGCATCTAGGCCCTGGGGAGTTTCATCTTATTGCCTACTGTTTCAATGTCCATGATCCTCATGAAAAATAATCTCTAGGGTACTTTTCCCAACCTATGGTCTTCTATCCCATCTGTGTGCCATCATGACTAAATCTGCTCATATCAAGCCCATATGTCTTTCATCCAAGGTTCTACGGATGTGAGATTTGATTTCTAAGGGTGGTGAGTGGTGGTGAGTCACCAGATGACCCACTTCTCTCCATCACACATGCCAAGGTCCTATAATAAAGGCACAATGTCCTGGGTACAATCCAAGGAATTCCCTAAAGAAACCATGTCACGACTGTCCAAAACAAAGCAAATGATAAGATAACGTTAGCCAAGGTTCATAAGAGACTTTAGTCCCTAAAGCATGCAAAGTAAGTTGTAACTTAAGATATAATCCATGTAAAAAAATTCACCTCAGTATCCCCTTCAAGCATCACACCAACCCAAGACCCCATGTGAGTTGACAAGTTTAAGTATGTGAGGGATTTCATCCAACCCTATTAGGTTGACCACCTGGATAAGAAATAAAATAACCTAGATAGAGGGATAGGTCCCAAGGGAAGCAGGAAATAAATAAACCCTTCCAGAGTATGTGTGAAAGTGATATGGTTTTATGGCTTACTTCATGGCTTATGGTGTCATTTATTCCATTTCTATGAGTGCCTTTGTGGAGGGTGCACTTGCTCTTAAGTTACCTCATTCATAGGAACTATGTTTTCCAAACCCCTTTATAAAACATCTTACTAGTCCACTTTATCATATTTGCAAGTCCCATTTTATAAGGTTTCAAGCTATAACATTGCTATTTGGGACCAGGGTGAGCAATGAAAGGGTAGAGCTCAAGTTTGGACTGGTTTTTGTTAATCATTTCTTTTTTTATTTAACATCATTTTCTTATTCTTTTTATTAGCAGTTGCAATCAACCTTCAGGATTGTTATCCCCATTTCCTATGGATAATGAAGGAGATGATGTCTCAAGGCCCTCATGTTGTAGACATGGAGTACCAAGAGACAGATGGCTGACAATGTCCACTTGCACAGACATAGGTCTGCCTCACCACCACAAATCTCAGATTCATCACGATGGTATCCACCACATCATATTGATTATGAAAGACATTATTTCTTTCTCCATAAGGTACATTCCAAGTATTATGGTGATTGTCATTTCAATATTTGAGGCATTTGAGTATGTTTCATTTAAAACTGCTTTTGATTAGGTAACGTCTGCTTGGAAATTATGCTCTTTGCCTTGTTCCACCTGGGTGGTTGACATTGTTCCCTAGTAAGTGGTCACCCTTAGGGATGGTTTTGCTACTGGGAGGTAGCCTTGACAAGTCTTGGTGCCATTCTTGATCATACTTAACACTTTCTGCACTTCATCCCCTCGCCTCCTTATCTTTTGGGATTTTCGGGTGTATTGACCTAAGACATGAATTTCCCTCATTTCATGGGAAGAAGGGGATAAAGGCCCAGAGGAAATGTAGCTAGCAAAAGATAAAATCCAAACCATAACCTTCCATATGCTCTCCCAAAGAGGTCTTGAGAACAATGAAATGTTTCTCCTAAAAATTCAAATACCTGCAAAAGAAAACACATATATAAATGTCCCACTTGTTGAGGGATCACCACAAGTGCGTTAAAAGCTAGAATTTACCCCCATGGCACTCTGTGTACTCTGGACCTTAATTAATTAATTACATTTAATGGGATTGGAAAAAGGATGCATTGAAAACGAAGGTGCATCACACCCTTTACAAATGCACCCATAAATGAGACACTACGATCCCTTGTATGTCATGACCCCTATTATCGGGTGGAAAAACATTCTCTAAATACCATTTATATTAGCGAGACAGAGGCTAATGCAGCTCGAGCTACATTCCAGGAGGCCATTTTACATGAATAAAAATATGAAGTAGCCAGGGTCTCTCGATTGTCTCTTTCAGATCAAACTCGAGGCAACATAATACTGAAGAAATGGGAGGCAAATCTAGCTGAAAGAAAAAGATTAGCCAGGGAAGTAAAGACAACTTGTGAAGAAGCATTTCCTTCAATCGACAAAGAGTCATTAGACGTTGAAGGAGATAGTATCTCTGAGTCCCTGGGGCAAATTGATATATCAAAAAACCAACTTAATTCCAAGACAAGCATGGAATAATCCCAAACGACAATCCAACAATTGAAACAAATTGACCTTATCCAGATTAATAAGTGGATAGTCAATTCTAGTTTATGTCTACAGGCTATATCTTCGGAAGCAAGGAAAATGCAGGATAATTTGCCTCATATAGAAAATAAGATATATACTTTCGAGGCAAAGGACACAACAGAACCTTCCAGGTTAGTGGTGCAGTTCATAGGCATATGTGTTCAGTGTGTCCAACAAGGGAAAGCTAACACATCTGGAAAAAAATGAGACAATGTGTGCATACCGTTTACATAGGTCATGATTAGAGGCCAGCTATTTCTAAGTTGAAGGACAAGAAGAAGAAATGTCTCTGCCAACAGGTGAAGAGACAAAGAAGATGCAAATGAAACTCTTCAAATTTTACATATTGTAATATTTACTATTTTTGGATTATAAGAATTCCAACCGCTTAGGGTTGAGATCATTTTTGTATAAATACATAGTTTGAAGACTTAACATGGGTTGCTTCTTTCAATATGTAATAAAAAAAAATCTCCTTTTTGTGAGAATTAATATAAGTGCAGACAGAGATTCGAGCCTTTGTGGAGTTTGAGTTATGTGTTTCTCCTGTATCTCATAATTCTAACTTTCTTTATGTCATTCCTTGATAAGCGAGTGATTGCAATTTAGTACTACTACTACTGTAGTCACATTTTATCGGTTGTTTGATATGCAAGCAATTTTTCCTCTGTATTTGCTATAAGTAAATACAAGACCTGTGAGCTACTTGGATTATTGTATCTCATATCCTTTCAAGGGTGCATTCTTTATTTTCTTCTACTGTGAACAAGGTAAGATTCATCTTGCATTGATGACTCATTTTGTTTAACAATTTTGTAAGTTTCCCCCACATCATTTGATTTTATAAATCGACTCAGACGACGAAATACGACCTCTGTCCTGTTCTGTCATTAATTTCATTTGAGGATTAATTCTTATATAACTAACAGAAGAAAAATCACCTTTTAAAACATTATTTTATATTCATGATGCCTAACATTATTCTTTGAGCCTTAAGGATACTCTTAGGAACACCATCTTTTTGGAATCATTGCCGGGGACAGAGAAACACAGTTATTTTTCCCTGGGAGAATGACCTGGTAAGTTTCTCTCTTTGATAGTGAACAAAGATTGAATAAAATAATAAGGATAATTTTTATCTTTCACTTGGCGAATCCACTACAGATAAACTGACATTCAGTATAAAGAATACCAGGAAGAACCCAGATGATCAATAGACTATGCCTATATCCTATCCTAAAAATCTATTAAAACCAAGGGGATACCTCAAGCAGATTGCTGCATCCACAAGTAAGGTTTACCAACCCAAAACTATGCAAACTAATTCTAAGGTTCTACTTAAACAATCAATCTCTCAAGAAGGTTACACACAAAGACACTTCAGAGATGCATCAACTGATAAACTTGAAATTGAAACCATAAACCCCGAGCTGGTTTTACCCGAGATAAAAGTCGAGACCGATTCAACTTCCCCCTTGACTAGTGAAGTTAAAATATCCCTTTCAATACCCGCTTTTATTGATATTCCGCTAGTCCCCAAAGTAAATGTTTTAGTTCCCCGAAACTCTGAGGAGTATATCTCATACCATGATTCAACTCATGTTGGTTCTTCTGTTTATATATCCTGTAAGTCTGAAGAACCCAGTCCTCATTTTGATTTTCCCCCTTTTCCACATTTTCTGTCTCCTAATGGTTAGTTTCCGGAACCTCCTTCTCCTCATCCTGAGGTAGTCGAAGGGTCATTACAAGTTTTTGAAAATCCTCTCTATAATTCCCGAATTTCATCCCCTAGAATCTTAATGGTTGTTGCCGGAGGAGGTGGCACTGAAGGTGGTGTGAGAGAAGGTGGTCAAGGACCAGCTCCACCCCCTAGGATTTTTGCCAAGGTAGAAACCAGATACACTCCTTTGTTCCTCCCTCCCGTTCTCCACGATTTACCTGAAAATTGTATGAACTTACCGAAATTTACGGGAGAAGGAGATTTAACTGCCACTGAGCACATAAAATTTTTCGACCAATTCATTGATATCCTCGGTATTGAGCATGAGTATGTTTACTCGAGACTTTTAGTGCAAAATTTCGAAGGACAAGTAATAATCTGGTTTCGGGGGCTTCTAGTAGGTTCCGTAAGGTCTTACGATGAGTTAGAAAATGATTTTTTAAGAGAGTGGGGGGGAAATAAATACCACTTGTACTATCTGACGGAGTTTGGGGCCCTGAGGAAAAATAATTCCGAGTCAGTCCTAGAATTCACATAGAGGTTTAAAAAACTCTATCACAAGATTCCAATAGAAGTTAAACCCTCACAACCTGCAGCTAAAGTGACTTTCACAGGGGATTTTGAGCCCAACTTTGCCCTACTTTTAAGGGAAAGGATATCTTCTACCCTCATAGGGATGCAAGATGATGCCATAGAAATTGAGTCGAACATGATGGCATTGGGTAAACTAAAATCCAAGGTTGAGACATGAACCAAGGAAACCAAACGATTTAGAGAACAAACAAGACCCTCTAGATCTAGGAAGTCCTCGAAGGAAAAGATGGACGACATGGCTAATATAATCAAAGAGTTATCAAAAAAGATCTCTAGAATGGAACTAGACCAAGCTAAGCCTGATCCTTTTTTTAGAATAGATTTCAAAAGGAATCCCAACCCCCATATCCAACAGAAACAAGTGAAAAATGAAGACCAAAAGATCAAAACCCATTTTAAAACAAAAAACTTCATGCAAAGTGATGATATGCAAGACTATGAGGGGTTAGATGAATATATAAACAATCTCAATGATGACAATCGAGAACCTCACCTAACCAGACAGGATTACGAAAGATCTTTCGACCAAGAACCCCTGTTCAGAAATGAGGAAAGCATAGATAATCTAGGAGAGTTTGATTATCAAGGAATCACCAACTCTATAATGGCCAAGCTTAAAAAAAAATATAATTTAAGGCCTAGAGATAAAAATTATACAACTTCTTCATCGAAGAAGATCTTGTCGATAAGTAAAACGAATGAGGCAGCTCAACCATCCACCGAAACACAAGATGCCAAAACAAAAATAAATGAAACGCAAGCTGCCAAAACAAGGACATCCGAAACAAAAGAAACATAAACTAATAGGTTAGAAAAAAGAGAAACAAAGATCCCAACCAGAGAAGCCGAGAAGACAATTGGAAGTTTCAATCTGGAAAATGAAATTAATAAGATCAAAATTGTTGCACCTCTGGTTGAACTATCAAAAAATCCGATGTATAGAAAGCAAATTGCCAAGATGATAAATTTCTCGGATGTTGAAAGTCATGCAGATGTTATTAATTTAGAAGATTATAGACCTACTATAATGTTTGGTCCACATATTGAAAATGCTAAAGATTCTGTCGCTCCTTTTTACATTATGTTGATTTTGCATGATCACCTACTCCATAACTATATGTTGGATTTTGGAGCATCCCACAACTTGATGCCCAAATTTATTATGTAAAAACTGGGTCTCGAGGTTACTAGACCATACTGAGATCTGTATTCTTTTGATTCAAGAAAAGTTAAATTTCTTGGTATGATTAAAGATTTGGTGGTTAATCTTGCACAGATTCTTATAAAGAGTATTCTTATGGATGCATTCATTATTGATGTCCCTGCGAAGTATGGCATGTTTTTATCCAGGTCTTGGGGCGCCAAACTCGGAGGATCACTTCAACTGGACATGACGTATGCCACAATCCCAATTTTTGGTGGACAGTTCACCCGTCTATACAGAGAGACAAGGTTCACATATACTGTAAGTGACCCACATAACCCAAATAAATACTCGGTATATGTCATCGATCGAGATCTAGGAAACTGTATATTATCAATTGATGATGGTTTCGATGAATGTACAAAAGAAAATTGTATAAAAGAAGAAAACAAAAAAATAGAAAAAACAATAAAAAATGTAAATAATATAGGAGTTTGGAAAATGTTTTTTGATGGTGCTTCGTCTTGGGAAGGAGCAAGAGATGGGGTGTTGTTTTTGGAACCTAGAGATGAATTCATTATTCCTTTCTCATATAGATTACATCGGGACATTGACTATACAAATAACATATGTGAGTATGAAGCTTTCGTCTTAGGATTAGAGGTTGCCAGCAAATTGAAAATTGAAAATCTAATAGTTTATGGTGACACAAAATTAATTGTAAAACAGATAAGGCAACAGTATGCAACCAAACATCCAAGGATAAGGTCGTACAAGAACTACGCCTAGGATTTGATAGATTTTTTTTTTCTCATCGTTTAATATTCATCACATTCCCAGGGAAGAAAATCAACAAGCCGACTCTATAGCGAAAGTGACTGCTACTTTTATGCCACCTACTGTATTGAAGCTAAAGTATCACATAGAAATGAGGCATAGGACTTCAATACCAAATAATGTTCAACACTGGCAGGTCTTCGAAGAAAATGAGCAGATCAAGCAGTTTCTAGAAATGGTGGATGGATTTTGTGAAACACACATCAACCAGGAAAATCAGAATGACCCTACTTGGATCATCAGGAAGATGAAGATCCTCAGAGGTTCCAAGATAAGATCACTAACCACCGCATGTTGTTGCTGAAAAACAATCAGATCCCTAAAGGTCTGATTCAATTAGAAATATTATTTGATCAAGACGACATACCCCTAAAGTCTACCTTGCAACCTTAGCCCGAAGAGGTTGAAGATTGTGATATAGGCACTAAGGAAAACCCTAAACTGGTCAAAATATCTAAACACCTTCCACCCGAAATGAAAAATAAATATGTCGAGTTACTCAAATAGTACAAAGATGTCTTCACTTGGTCTTACGACGAACTGAAAAATTATGATATAACTATCATCAAACATAAAATCTCTTTAAAGTAGGGCATCAAACCTTTCAAGCAGAAACTCAGACAGATAATCCCTATACTCTTGCCTGTAATAGAAAGGGAGGTAAAAAATATCCTTTATGCAAATATTATTGTTCCACTTAGGTATTCTGAGTGGGTAGCCAACTTAGTTCTAGTCAGGAAAAAAAATGGTGAAATCAAAATCTACATGGATTTCACGAACCTAAATAGATAATCCCTTAAAGACAATTATCCCCTCCCTAAAATGAATCACGTTCTGGAAAAAGTGGTCCTGGGGATAACAAAATGTCTATTATTGATGGCTTTTCAGGTTATAATCAAATTGTGGTCCACGAAGATGACAAAGAAAAAACCACGTTTACCACTCCATGGGGTACTTTCATGTATGATAAAATGCCTTTCGGTCTAATGAATGTAGGGGCCACCTTCCAATGAGCAATGGGCATATCCTTTGTCGGCGAGAGAGATGAGTTTTTCATTATTTATCTCGATGATTTAACCATTTTTTCTAACTCGGATGTAGAGCACTTGGTACACCTCAAACAGACATTTGAGAAACGCAGAAAATTCATTTTGTCACTCAACCCTAAGAAATCCCATTTTGCAATGCAAGAAGGTAAACTTTTAGGTCACATAGTATCTAGAGAAGGAATAAAATTGATCTTAAAAGAGTTGAAGCTAAAGATACGATCAATATTCCTAGGAACAGAAAGGAAATCCAATCCTTTCTAGGAAAAATAATTTTCTTAAGAAGATTTATTCAAAATTTCGTTGAAATTGTTAAACTGATTACAGATATGATGAAAAAAGACATCGAGGTCAAATGGATGACTGAATCTAAAACATCCTTCGACCACATCAAGAAAACGATAGGATAAGCATCGGTGCTAGCCAGCCCAGACTACATGAAGGAGTTTTTGATCTTTTCATTCGCATCCGAACATACTGTTGCAGCCGTGCTCTTATAGAAGAACGATGAAGGTTTCAAGCAACCGATAGCATTTTTCAGTAAAATACTCAGAGACACTGAGTTGAGATATGATATATTGGAAAAACAGGCATACACGATGGTGAAAGCCCTCAAAGATTTCACCATCTTCAATCTTCAACCTCTTTGGCACGTAGGCAATTATTCTAGAATGTAGCATGTAGGTCCTGAAAGCTTTGAGGGTTTTCACCATCACGTATGCCTATTTTTCCAGTACATCATATCTCAACTTGGCGTCTCTAAGGCTTTTATTGAAAAATGCTATCGGTTGCTTGAAACCTTCATCATTCTTCTATAAGAGCATGGTTGCGATAGTATGTTCGGATGCGAATGAAAAGATCAAGAAATCCTTCATGTAGTCTGGACTAGATAGCACTGATGCTTCTCCTATCATTTTCTTGATGTGTTTGAAGGATGCTTTAGCTTCAGTCATCCATTTGACCTCACTATCTTTTTTCAGCATATCTGTAATCAATTTAACAATTTCAGCGAAATTTAGAATAAATCTTCCTAAAAAAATTATTTTTCCTAGAAAAGACTGGATTTCCTTTCTGTTCCTAGGAATATTGATCATATCTATAGCTTCAACTCTTTTCGGATCAATTTTGATTCCTTCTCTAGATACTATGTGACCTAAAATTTTACCTTCTTGCATTGCAAAATGGGATTTCTTAGGGTTGAGTGATAAATCAATTTTTCTGCATTTGTCAAATGTCTGTTTGAGGTGTACCAAGTGCTCTGCGTCCGAGTTAGAAAAAACAGTTAAATCATCGAGATAAATAATGAAAAACTTATCTCTCTCGCCAACAAAGGATATGTCCATTGCTCGTTGGAAGGTGGCCCCTGCGTTCATCAGACCAAAAGGAATTTTATCGTAGATGAAAGTACCCCATGGAGTGGTAAACATGGTTTTTTATTTATCATCTTCGTGGACCGCAATTTGATTATAACCTGAAAAGCCATCAATCATAGACATTTTGTTAGCCTCCACCACTTTTTCCAGAACGTGATCCATTTTAGGGAGGGGATAATTGTCTTTAAGGGATGATCTGTTTAGGTTCCTGAAATCCATGTAGAGTCTGATTTCACCATTCTTCTTCCTGACTGGAACTAAGTTGGCTACCCACTCAGAATACTTGAGTGGAACCATAATATTTGCATCAAGGAGATTTTTTACCTCCCTTTTTATTACAAATAAGAGTATAGTGTTTATCTATCTAAGTTTCTGCCTGAAAGGTTTGATGCCCTGCTTTAAAGGGATTTTATGTTCGATGATAGTGGTATCATAAGTTTTTAGTTCATCGCAAGACCAAGCAAAGACATATTTGTACTGTTTGAGTAACTCGACATATTTATTTTTCATTTCGGGTGGAAGGTATTTAGATATTTTGACCAGTTTAGGGTTTTCCTTAGTTCCTATATCACAATCTTCAACCTCTTTGGGCTGAGGTTGCAAGGTAGACTTTAGGGGTATGTCGTCCTGATCAAATAATCTTTCTAATGGAATCAAACCTTTAGGGATCTGATTTTTTTCCAGCACCAACATGCGGTGGTTAGCGATCTTATCTTGGAACCTCTGAGGATCTTGATCTTCCTACATCATCCAAGTAGGGTCATTTTGATTTTCCTGGTCGATGTGTGTTTTAGAAAATTCATCCACCATTTCTAGAAACTACTTGATCTTCTCATCGTCTTCGAAGACATGCCAACGTTTAACATTATTTGGTATTGAAGGCCTATGCCTCATTTCTATGTGATACTTTAGCTTCAATATGGTAGGTCACATAAAAGTAGCAACTGCTTTCGCTAAAGAGTCCAGTTGTTGATTTTCTTCCCTGGGAATGTGATGAATATTAAACGATGATAAAACATTTTCTATCAAATCCTAGGCATAGTTCCTATATGACCTTAGCCTTGGATGTTTGGCTTGATAATGTTTCCTTATCTTTTTTACAATTAATTTTGCGTCACCGTAAACTATTAAGTTTTCAATTTTCAATTTCCTGCCAGCCTCTAATCCTAAGACGAGAGCTTCATACTCGCATATGTTATTTGTATAGTCAATGTCCCACTATAATATGTATGAGAAAGGAATAATGAATTCATCTCCAGGTGCCACAAACAACACACCATCTCCTTCTCCTTCCCAAGACGAAGCACCATCAAAAAACATTTCCCAAACTCCTATACTATTTACAATTTTGTTTGTTTTTTCTAGTTTTTTGTTTTCTTCTTCTGTATAATTTTCTTTTGTACATTCATCGAAACCATCATCAATTGATAATATACAGTTTCCTAGATCTTGATTAGTAACATATACTGGGTAGTTATTTGGGTTATGTGGGTCACTTATAGTATATGCCAACCTTGTCTCTCTGTATAGACGGGTGAACTGTCCACCAAAAATTGGGATCATGGCATACGTCATGTCCAGTTGAAGTGATCCTCCGAGTTTGGCACCCCAAGACCTGGATAACAACATTCCATACTTCAGAGAGACATCAACAATGACTACATCCATAAGAATACTCTTTACAAGAATATGTGCAAGATTAACCACCAAATATTTAATCATACCAAGACATTTAAATTTTCTTGAATCAAAAGAATACAGATCTCGGTATGGTCTAGTAACCTCGAGACCCAGTTTTTCCATAATGACTTTGGGCATCAAGTTGTGAGATGATCCAGAATCCAACATACAGTTATGGAGTAGGTGATCATGCATAGTCAACGTAATGTAAAAAGGAGTGACATAATCTTTAACATTTTCAATATGTGGACCAAACATTATAGTAGGTCTATCATCTTCTAAATTAATAACATCTACATGAATTTCAACATTCGAGAAATTTATCATCTTGGCAATTTGATTTCTATACATTGGATTTTTTGCTAGTTCAACTAGAGGTGCAAGAATTTTGATCTTATTGATTTCGTTTTCCAGATTGAAACTTCCAATTGTCTTCTCGGCTTCTTTGGTTGGGATCTCTGTCTCTCTTCTTTCTGGCCTATTAATCTGCATTGATTTTGTTTCGACTGTCCTTGTTTTGGCATCTTGCGTTTCAACTACTTTTGTTTTGGCAGCTTGCATTTCAGTGGATGGTTGAGCTGCCTCATTCATTTTACTTCTCGACAAGATCTTCTTTGTTGAAGAAGTTGTATAATTTGTATCTCTAGGCCTTAAATTGTATTTTTTTTGAAGCTCGACCATTATAGAGTCGACGATTCCTTGATAATCAGACTCTCTGAGATTATTTATGCTTTCCTCATTTCCGAACATGATTTCTTGGTGTAAAGATCTTTTGTAATATTGTCTGGTTAGGTGAGGTTCTTAATCGTCATCACTGATATTGTTTATATCTTCAGCTAACCCCTCATAGTATTGCATATCATCACTTTGCATGAAGTTTTCTGTTTTAAAAGGGGTTTTGATCTTTTGGTCTTCATTTTTCACTTGTCTCTGTTGGATCTGGGGGTTCAGATTCCTTTTGAAATCTCTTCTAGAAAACGGATCAGGCTTAGATTGGTCTAGTTCCATTCTAGAGATTTTGTTTGATAAGTCTTTGATTATCTTAGCCATGTTATCCATATTTTCCTCCGAGGACTTCCTAGATTCGGAGGGTCCTGCTTGTTCTCTGAAGCATTTGGTTTCCTTGGTTCCTATCTCAACCTTGGATTTTAGTTTACCTGATGCCATCATGGTCGAATCGATTTCTATGGCATCATCCTACATCCCCGTGAGGGTAGCAGATCTCCTTTCCCTTAAAAGTAGGGAAAAGTCAGGCTCAAAATCCCTTGCGAAAGTCACTTTAGCTGCGGGTTGTGAGGGTTTAACTTCTGCTGGAATCTTGTGATAGAGTTTATTAAACCTCTGGGTGAATTCTAGGACTGAATTGAAATTCATTTTCTTCAGGGCCCCAAACTCCGTCAGATAGTACAAGTGGTCTT